>CAUYPO010021531.1:0-20446 GCA_963574435.1 Cheirogaleus major | reverse complement strand
TTCTGCCTCAGCCTCCCGAGTAGCTGGGACTACAGGCATGCGCCACCATGCCCGGCTAATTTTTTCTATATTTTAGTTGGCCAATTAATTTCTTTCTATTTTTTAGTAGAGATAGGGTCTCGCTCTTGCTCAGGCTGGTTTCGAACTCCTGAACTTGAGTGATCCGCCCACCTCGGCCTCCCAGAGTGCTAGGATTACAGGCGTGAGCCACCGCGCCCGGCCCTGGCCCAAATTTTTAACTGCATAGTGGGGAAAATAATAGTAACTCATCTCACAGCATTGTTGTAAGAAATAAATGCATTATTATATGCTGAGAACGTAGAACAGTGGTTGATTCTAATTTCCTGATTCACTAGCTTCTTCACCGATAGTGAGGTATCTAGTCATTTAGGCTGACCTCTAAAATGGTAACTTATCTATTCATAAATTCATAGGATTAGGAAGTGACCTTAAAGTAACTCTTAAATTTTTTTTACAGAAGGAAACCAAGACCAGATGGGAAAGTGATTGCCCAAAGTCACAAAACTAGTGGTGGCAGAACTAGCATCAGAACCCAGTTCTCTCTCTTTTTTTTTGAGACAGAGTCTCACTCTGTGCCCAGGCTAGAGTGAGTGCCATGGAGTCAGCCTAGCTCACAGCAACCTCAAACTTCTGGGCTTAAGCAATCCTACTGCCTCAGCCTCCTGAGTAGCTGGGACTACAGGCATGCGCTACCATGCCCGGCTAATTTTTTCTATATTTTTCGTTGGCCAATTAATTTCTTTCTAATTTTAGTAGAGACGGGGTCTCGCTCTTGCTCAGGCTGGTTTCGAACTCCTGACCTTGAGCAATCCGATCGCCTCGGCCTCCCAGAGTGCTAGGATTACAGGCGTGAGCCACTGTGCCCGTCAGAACCCAGTTCTCTTAATCCAATGTTCTTCCCACCTCATTACACTGTATCCTCTTGGTGTAAATTTGTCAAGATTAGGTAAAATCTTAATCTGAGCAATAAATGACTGAGGACCGGAAGAAAAGAAGAAGATGTATTGTGAACTAAATGGCTGGAATATGGCTAACTATGACCCAACCTTTGTTCCTCAGTAATACTAAAATATTACTCACCTAATGATCAATATTCCTACAGAGATCAATGCAAATTACCTGACACTTCCTCATTCCTTCCAAGTTTGGCTTCATTTTATCCAAATGCCAACAGCAGATGTTAAGAGGTAAAACATTTTTACATTTTGATCCAGATAACTTTGCCATAAATTTAAATGAAAATCTAAATTGTCTCCCCAAACTTCAAGAAGTTGGGAATAAAAATATTTCTATTTCTTATATCTGGAGCACAGAACAAGGCAAAATGATAGCCTATACCCAGAGATTTCTTATCTAAGGGAGAATAGGGCCCTATATGTTACACAACTCATTCAACTTTTGAGGAGATGGATACCATGTTGCTAACATACATCCATCCATCCCTCCCTCCCTCCCTCCCTCCCTCCCTCCCTCCCTCCCTCTCTCTCTCTCTTTCTTTCTTTCTTTCTTTCTTTCTTTCTTTCTTTCTTTCTTTCTTTCTTTCTTTTTCTTTCTTTGAGGGATTTGGCCATTAAATTGGAAAAGTTAAAGTTACAATCTTTCCCATGTATCTCTCTACCATGCTACCTTACATGTTACCTCATTGCCAAGGCAGCTCCTCTTCCCCTTCCAACAGGAATGGAAGCAGCCTGAAGCCCTCACCGGGGCTTCTCATACAGCCTGCAGAAGCTTGTGCCAAATAGACCTCTTTTCCTTATAAATTACCCAGCCTCAGGTATTCCTTTATAGCAACCCTAAAGGCACTAAGACAATAAGTGAATACAATTATTAGAAAAGAAGGTTGTTTTTTGTTTTTTGCCCTCTGATAGTACGTCTGTGCATACCACCTTATCCAATATTATACTAAAGACCAACAAAATCCATGTGTTCGAAATGTGTGTTCAAATAAATACCTCTCTTTATCTTCTATATCTAGATATTCAACCACAAGGTGAGAGGGACAATGTTTATTTAATTCCTATTTTTACAGCACCTTAAATAAGCAGTTGTATGATTACTTTGGATGACAATGATGGTGGTGGTAGTGGTGGTGGTGATGAAGACAGTTCTATGCTAATGATCAAAGACTGTGTCTAGTATTTTCAGAGGCCTGAATTGTACTTCCTGTGCCTTATAACCCAGGACAAGTCAGAGGAGTTGATCCAATTTGGGGCCAATTCCCTTGCAGTCATGGACTCCATTCTTTCTTATGCCTGTGCTCAGAAAGGCAAAGCATCCCTAATGTAACTTCAGTCCAAGTCTTTTTGTTTTCTCTTGAAATTTTTCCTGTTTTTTCCTAGAGATAGTATGTAAGGAATCCTTTCTCCAAGAATACATCCTAATTAGGATGTTTTCAAATTGTAGGAACAAACTACATTCTGCTTCCTAACACCTCCTGAACATTTTACAATTTACATTAATTAGAGAAACTGGGGGGTGTTCTAACAGGTACATTAATCTGACTCTTCCTTGGAGTGAATCGAGTAATTAAGATTAAGGCTATTGTCAGAATGGGGAAGTAACTCTTCCCTATGCTGAATTACATCTCTGTTTGTGATTAACCTTCTTCCCAACAGGTTTTTACAAAACAAAGAAAATAGGCCTCTGAATACAAGTGTATTTTCCATCCTCTGCTGATTTGGAGCTTCTACTGGGACAAGTATTATACAGTGTTATCTGTTGTTCAGAGTTAGAGAGAAAAAAAGTGACAATCCTATTAACAAGAAAGGGTAACTCAGAGCTTCTTCTATTGGGAAGTTCATATTAAGCAATTCCAGGCATGCAATCATTTCTAAATTAATTCGCAAAGGCAGCCCAAGTGTATTATAGTTATTATTATATTCTTTCTGTGTCTATTACTGAACATACTTGTCCACCACTTTTTGCTTCTTTCTTTTACCAGGAAAGAAATTCAGTGCAACTTCAACTCCAACTAAAACTTTAAAATTTCTTCTCAATTGTAAACACCAGTTGTTGAAGCATGAAACAATTCTCTGGACTTTAGCCATTTCAGAGGCAGATGGACACATTGGTTAAGATTTCAGGGAGGCTTTGGAGGAAATGGTTGGTTTACAATGCCAACTCTGCTATTAACCAGTTGTGTGATGTGGATTAATATCCCAGGGCTTTAATTTCCTCTTCTAGGAAAGGAAGGATGGTAGCACCCGCTTCCTAGGACGACGGCAAGGACTGAGATGACGAACATGAGATAATGTCATGAGTTTTGAGATAATAAAATGAGTTACTGAACTTAGTGTCTTACAGGAAGTCAGCCCTCCACAACATTTCGATATTATCATTATTATTTGATAGCTTTTGTCTCCCATATGGTGTATGTACACAGGAGTCTGTTTCACTAAGTAGACCGAATCTTATCATTAGGATAAGTATTTTATTTCTAAAATATTTAAAGAAGTTCAATGCCACCCTTCTGGAAACGAGTGTCTAGTCTAGTGTTGTGATTCTTCCCCACATCAATAAATCCTGAGTCAACTGAGTGACATGCAAAGAAAAGAAGTCCTTAAGCGCCACCTGGTGGCATATTATTGACTTATGCTCCTGCTATGTTCGCTTCTAACACTTTCACAAATCCCATAAGGATCATGCAAAATGAAGTCTTGGCCTATTAAGCTAATTAAGCACTATTCGGCACCATGATGTGTATGACCCAATCTAAGAATTTTCATGATCCAAAAATGAGACGAAATTTGGAGGAATGTCTCTCCGTTAACTGTGAATTTAGTCACGGCCAAACTCTTATTACAATAATTTTAGATTATATGATTTCTGGGTTAGGTACTCCAAAATTAACTTACAAATTGAATGTTCACATAATCTAAAACACTTATCCACCGTTCATTAAAATTTAAATAAAATTTTTGCTCTAATGCCAACACTCTCTTTCCACCAAACTATGAATTTGACTTTCTCACTTAGCATCTGTCCTAAACCAAAGCACAGCAGGGTGTCAGGCTGTTAATATTATTACTTTTTCCCCTCTCACATTGTCCCCTTAGCTTTCAAGAGTCTGCATATGTAATATCTCTTTCCAAGTACTGCAAACCAGCTGTGACACAGTGACAAGATGCAGCCAAGTGGATCGATAATAATAATAATCCAGCCACCCCCATCGGCAGGAGCCATAAGTTTCGCTGACTTTAGTGGGCAATTTGTGCACTTCGGGCAATGTGGCCACATATGTTTGGGACGAGAAGGGAAAGATGGCAGTGCATCCATTACTGCAGGTGGTGGCAGCCAATTAGTGGAATTAGAATAACCTTGTTTGGAGATTAATATTTCCAAACCCACAAATATTTTACAAGCATTGCCTTTGGACATGCTGTCCTTTAAACGAGAAGTCCTCACCATAAATAGATAGCTCTCCTGTGGCCCAATTCAATCATCTCCTTAACCTTTACTTTTTTTGTATAAGTGGCTTGATTTTAATTATAGTCTTTTGGCACCTCCAGAGAAACCTGGCTTGTCATCATACTAAGACAGTATATGAGATGAGTGCTTAAGAATGTGGTTTCACTAAGGTAAGTCTGAGTCGGAGACTGTGCAAAGAAGCTGATCATATGAACTAGCATCAGGACTCAGAATCTTTCCACTTCATGGCTCCTCTCCAAGCCCAAAGCTACCATCTTGGTGTAGACTCCCATTATTTTTTGTTTGAACTAGCTCAAGTGTCCTTTAACTAGTCTCCTAATCTCAAGTCTTTATCCCCTAAATCTTTAACCCCTACACCTTTACCTGGTGTAGCCAGAATAATCTTCTTGAAACAAACTTCTTAGGTTCGCATGTCCCCACTCAGAAGTGCCATTGTCTAAAAACTAATACCAGTGCATATGAATCTATATCCATGCCGAAATGCGTATGTGTATGCATATGTGTGTGCATGTTTTTTGGAATTCATTTCAAATATTTTTATAAGAACAAGTTGACCTTTTCTCATCAATACTTTCTAATACTTACAGGGTAAAAATATGCATACATGTACATATATATAAGTGCACCATAAAAAATGTAAATCCTTACTCTGATAGTCAAGGTCTACCATTGCCTGGTTTTATTTATCTTTCCAACTTTGTTATCATCACAACATTCCCTTTCATATCTTCAAATCCTCAGTCAAATTCACTTCATATTTTTTCCCAGACTGATGCATATTAATGGAAAATGTTTAAGCTTTGAATGACACAGACTTGGATTTACACAATTCACCATCTATTATAATGAACTCTTTTAAGGGAACCATTCATTCAGTGTCTCTGAACTTTTGTCTCCTCATCAGTAAATAAGAATAAGAATACATTTCTCATGGGTGGTTTTGAAGATTGACTGAAATAAAGTATTTAGAATGGGTTCATAGTACTCATGTTAGTCCTTTCTCTCCCTACTTTATGTGTAATGAAGAAATGTAGACACAAACTAGATGTCACTAGTTGATATTGGACTCACAGCTAAACCAGGAGGTATCCATCTTTGTAGTCAAGCACCTTCCACTCTACCACACTGCACTGATGCCTTGATGGACACATGTTCCTAGAGTCCCCAAGCACTGTAATAAAGGAATTAAACAGCAGTGAAGTACATAAATCAGTAAAATTAAAATACGGATGTGTGTTGACAGACTAAAGAAATAAAAATCACCTCATATATGTGCATATTCACATAAAACACACATATATGTCTGTATTGCAATATATAAGTATATATACACATGCATGTATATAAAAACATACCTGCTATGATTTGAATGTGTTCCCAAAAAAAACATGTGTTGGAAAATTCCTCCCAATGCAACAACAGTATTGAGAGGTTGGGTCTAATGGGAGGAGATTTTAGGTTATGATAACTCCATTATCATGAATAGATTGATGCCAATTATAAAAGGGCTTGAGGCTGTGAGTTTAATCTCTTGCTCTCTTGTATGTATACTTTTTTGCCCTTTCGCCATGGAATGTAGCAAGTAGGCCCTGACCAGATGTGGGCCCCTCGACCTTGGACTTCCCAGCCTCCAGAACTGTGAGAAATAAATGTCCGTCCTTTATAAATTTACCTCTTCTCAAGTATTCTGCTATAGCAGCACAAAACAGAATAAGAGAAATAATTGGTATTGAGAAGTGGGGCTGTTGCTATAACAAATAACTGAAGATTTGAAGGGGGCTTTGGAACTGGGTAGTGAGTAGAAACTGAACAAATCTGGAGGAGCCAGCTATGAAAAGCCTAGATTGCCATAAAAGTAACTTTAAGGGGATTCTGGTGAGGACTCAGAAGAAAACAAGAGCTATAGGGAGAGGCTAAATCTTCTTAGGAATTACTTAAGTGGCCATGATCAGAATGTTGGTAGAAATATGGATAGTAAAGGCCATACTGCTGAGGTCTTAGACAGAAATGAGGGACAGTGTATTGGAAACTAGAGTAAGGGCTATTCTTATTATATATTTGCAAAGAACTTGACAGAGTTGTGTCCCTGTCTTAGGACTTAGTGGAAGGAAGAACTTAAGAGCAATGAAGTAGGATAGCTAGCAGAAAAAATATTTAATTAGGCAAGTGTTCAAGGTGCTGCATGGCTTCTTTGGCCACTTACAGTGTCTGTGGGACCTCAGTACTCACTGACCTTTTCAGGACTGTATTCCCTGAATTCTGGTCCAATGCCCTTCAGTCACCTCAGTCATGGATCAAGTGGGCCCAGGTAAGGTTCCATCCATCACTTTGGTAGGTACAAGCTGTAAACCTTGGCAGTGTCCACATAGTGCTAATTCTGCAGGTGTGTAGAATGCAAGAGCTGTGGGGTCACAGTGGCCTCCACCTAGATTTCAAAGAATGTCCCGGACAGCCTGGGGGCTCTAGCAGAGACTTGTCTCAGGGGCAGAGCCACCACAGAGAGCCCCCTTTAAGGCAATGCTTAGTGGAGATATGGGAGTTAAGCAGCCCCTAAGATCCCAGAACTGTAGAGCCACCAAGGTGCAACTCCAGCCTAGGAAAGCTGAGGGCACGAGACTCCAACTTGTGAGCACTGCTAGGTGGACTCAGCTCAGCAAGGCCATAGGAGTGGGGCTGCCTAATGCCTTGGGGACTCAAGCCTTGTCCCAGTGAGCTGATAAGGAAAGACATGGAATCAAAAATGATCATTCTCCAGCTTTAAGATTTAATGTTGTTCATTCTGTTGGATTTTGGACTTCCGTGGGACCAGTTACCCCTTTTTTCATTCTTTTGGAATGGGACTTTCTGTTCTACACCTGCCCCACCACTGTATTTTGGAAGAAGATAGCTTCTTTGGGTTTCACAGGTTCATAGCTGGAGGTAATTTGCCTTAGGAGGAATTGTGCCTTGAGTCTCATCCACATCTATATCTATATCCATATATATATATATCAGATAAGATTCTGGACTTTGAACTTTTGAGTTGGTGCTAGAACAAGCTAAGACTTTGGGGCCATCGGGATAGAAGTAACATAGTTTGCTTGTGAGAAGGACATGAATTTGGAAGGCCAGATGTTGAATGCTGTGGTTTAAATATGTCCCCTGAAAGCATGTGTTAAAAACTTAATCCCCAATGAAATAGTGTTGGGAGGTGGGGCCTAATGGGGAGTATTTAGGTTATGACCCCTAAACGCCTCATGAATGGATTAATGCTGGTCTTAAAAGTATTTGAGGCTGTGATTTTGATCTCTTGCTCTCTCTAGAACATACTCTATTGCCCTTTCACCATGGGATGATGCAGCCAGGAAGTCCTTGCCAGATGCAGGCTCCTTGACCTTGGACTTCCCAGTCTCCAGAGCTGTAAGAATTAAATGTCTGTTCTTTATAAATTACCCCATCTAAGGTATTTTGTTGTAGCAGCACAAAACAGACTAAGACTTTGACCACAAGCAAAAGATTGGTGGTCTGGGCTTTGTGAACACTTATTAAAGTCCTCCTTTGCAAAAAGTCTGTAGAGATTAGTGTGATTATTATAAATGATGATATGCCTAATCGATATGTTGAAAGTAAAATGATGGAGTAGACAATGTTTCCCTGAAGTGTTTTACCATCTATTCATACATATAAGTATATATGTGGATGACCTCCATCCCACAGTATGAATAGACCCTCCCACAATGAAAGTGACCAAAGTGTATAAAAGGTCATTTAGTAAAGATTATAGTTGCCATCAGAAAAAATAAATCAACATACATTATAGTTATAATATTAGATAATTTTGCAACAGAGAAATTACTTACATACTTGGAAGAGACAAAAAGGAATATTTATTATCTAAACCAGGCAATATGGGAAAATGAATCTCATTTGGTTACAAATTATGTTGAATTTATTGACAAACATGTTTCATTTAAAGCCTCTGTAGAATGTCTTTCTGCTTGCTGTAGAGACATCAGCTAAGCCAGTAAATATATGCTGAGAACTGAGGAAAATATTGTCTAGAGGAGAGTTTCTCAACTTTGATACTATTGACATTTCTAGCTGGATATTCCTTTGTTATGGGATTCTTTCCTGTGCACTCTCGGATATTTAAAGCATCCATAGGCTCTACACCCTAGATACCAGTAGCATCCTTCCCAATCCCTCCCCTAGTTATGACAACTAAAGATGTCTCCAGAAGGGTTCGAGGGAGTAGACAAAATCACCCTGGTTGAGAACTAGTGGTTAGGAACAAAGACATGGCAGTCATAGATCTGTAGGAGGCATTGGAGCCAGAGAGAATGTTAAGCATATAAAGAAGTGAAATGTAGATAGAAAAATATCTACAGGGTATGCCTTTGGAGGGGGTTGGCAGGGGATTGAGGCTACAGAAGTTTGATCAAAGAGGAAGGAGAGAAACCAAGCAAACATGCTCATTCTAAAAGTGAGAGAGTTTCATAAAAGAGGCAAAATAACTTAAGGATAGAAAAATATTCATTTGATCTGAGAAATAAAAGACCATTATTGACTGAATGGAGCTGGTTTTGGGGGATTGGTCATGGCAGAAATGAAAGGGCAATACAGGCAGAGAACCTCGTATGAAGGAATGAGAAAGGGAAGTCGATGGATACTTGGAGAAGAAAGATTTTATTTATTCTTACGTATTTATTTTTAGTGATAAGAGAGACAAGAATGTTACATGTTAAAAGAAAAGGAGTGTATAAAATAGGAGAAACTGAAAATTTTCAATCTTGAGACTCATAGGAATGGCACTAACTTTATTGTTTTAAATCTTATTATATAAAATGACTGTAACCAGACAGAGAAGCGTGATGTCTGGGTTATGGTGCTGATTTTACTATGAACTGACAGCATGACAGGTGTCCTTATTTAAAAGACTCCATTTTTGAAAGCATGAAAAATGAAGCATTTAGAAAATGAACGAACATTAAGAAGTTAAGGTCAAAAGAAAATGTCAAATCTATGAAAGGAAAGGACAGTGCCTAGAGACAGCAGGAATGGATGCTAAGGGCAAGGAGTAATATTAAACCAAAACTCAATCAGCCCAATTACACCCAAATGCAGTATCCTCTTTACGGATTTTTTAAAAGGTATTTGGATCCTTTTTGATTTGAGAACTCTTGTGCAATAACCACACCTTTTATTGGGAAGTTAAATGAAATTTTTTAAAAACTAGTTCTGCAAAGTGCTGCTACTCTTTTGCAACAATAATCAAATTTAGACAAATTTCCTTTGTTCTAGATTCATCATTCTTCTATCCTTGAATGTAATTTAGGAATATTTTATTTTCTGCAAGGAAAGGAAAGCATAATTATTCCCCAAATTATGCTTGTTTGGGGAGTTCTGGTAGCTATACCTTTCAAAAATAAGAGAGTTGCTAGTAGTGACATAACTTGTTTGACTCAGTTTCCTCCTCTTTATAATGAGGAATTTTGGTAACATTGTTTCTAAAGTCCTGTTAGTGTTGAAAATTGAATTATTATCATTCATTTGTGGCCCAGAATGACTTTTTCCTTTGACTTATAGTAAAATTTACTTGCTGAAGGAATGGTAAGGCCCTGTGTGTGTGAGTGTGTGTATGTGTGTGTGTGTGTGTTTGTATGTGTAATTAGGCATTTTAGTTGTCAGGCAATTTAAATATGTTAACTCTTTAAACCATAAAATCATCATCTAAGTGCCCTGAGCCAGCAGTTTACTAAATGGTATTCTAAGTAGCTTGGAAAATTTAATGGAGCCTCTGAAAAATAGCTAAAAGCTTTGGACTGGAAATTGTCCTTAAGTTGTCCAGGATAAAACCACATTGGCGCAAAGATTTTAGCCATTAGCAATGTTTCTTATATAACGTATATGTAGCCACCACCATTTTGATGATTTATTCCCAACCAAATGTGTAATTGCTGACATGGAGGAGCAATCTTCAGGGGGAAATGGCTCTGTAATGTATGATTTGATATGTCTTTCGAATCACGCTGCCATTAAAGAGCAAAGAATTTGTCTACATGAATCAATCAAATGAATATCCACTTACTTTGATGCAGGAGTTTTGTCAGCAAAAAAATATTACAAACAGCAATATCAGAATATATCACAATATTGAAATACAGTATTTTAGAAGTAGCCTAGCTTTTGCCTTAACTTATGTTTCATAGAAAATCTCAATGATGGGTCAAGAAATAAGGATATTACCTGAGTTATCACCTTATTATAATAAGAAATATTCTCCATCTTACTATTCACATAATGGTTAAAGGAGGTAAACATTTATAAAACAATCCATTACAAAATATGTATCAATCAATGTAAGATATGTTATGTTAAAGTGGAAAGATCACCGAAGAAGGGATAGGAAGGCCAGATTTTAATCTTGTATCTGCTATTTATTAGCTTTAAAATTCTTCCTTTACCTTTTTTTTTTAGGTTGAATTCCCAGATTTTATTTTGTACGTACTATCCATCCAATTCTGTCTCAGTATCCTCTTCTCCAGCCCAAGGGGTAGACCGTGACTAACGTGAGCTCCATGAGTTCATGGCCACAAGGATTGGTCTGTGTAATCCAGGCACTGACCAATCACTGCCTAGTAGTCCATGGCCTGGGAGACTGTCTCAGGAATAATGCCAAGAGCAAGAAGCTCAATGCTCTTATTCTGAGAATGTAAATCAAAAAACACCCACATATCATTTGTTCTGCAGGCATCTTGTGAATATGGTCAAAATATACAACTAATTTAGGGAAAAACACAGACCCACAGCAATCACAGAAAAGCCAAGCTCTTACTAACCCACAGATTATCCCAATATACCTCTGGGCTTCACTTACATGAAGCAATTAATCCTTTTTATTGTTTAAACCAATTTGGATCGGATTTTCCTTTATTTGCTATCGAATGCTCCCTTTCTGCTACATATACTAAGATCCAGTCTGTATTTCATTGACTTGAGCTTCTATTTCTTCATATGCCAAATGAGGATACCAATATCTGTCTATATGGAGATTGTATGAATATCTGACCAGATATGTGTGTGAAAATACTTACTATAGTATTTTAATTCATGTAAGGTGCTATCTATTTTACAAAAGACAGCAATTTTATTTTTCTTTTAGGAATCAAAAGTTACTACTCTCAGATGATATTTTGTTACAGAAGGATTTTTCTCTTAGGACTTTTGACTTCCCCAACTCATACCTTTTGTTCTCGCCACATTGAAGTTCACAAAGTCAGTTGGAAAATTGAGTTATTAGGCATAAAAAGTGAATTTTCTCTAGTTCATTCCACTAAGGTTTATGAGATCTATCTCTTGATCTGCATTCTTTCTCAAGAGGTTTCACATCAAGAAAATCCTAATACATACAATGAAGAGTATAAGAACAATTTTGTCACTCTACACAGCTCTGAATTACAGCATTCCTATCAAAGTTGCCCCACTTTTCATGGAGCATACATACATATACACACACACATGCACACACACTCACACTGCTTTTCATGTTCATTAAAAATGGTAAGTGGTGGTTCTTATATTGGAGATATCTTTGGATTGCTGCATTATTACTCCATGTAATAATAAGAGAAAAACTCCTGTTTTTATAATCATCTGAAAAATCCATACACATCTGTAGAGTTCAAACAAACAGGCATACACTTTGAATTCTTAACGTGTATTTGTGGTAGGTTCTTTCAACCCCTCACTCCTCCTCCCACTGTAATGAAATTATACATCTGAGCCTTGCCCTGTGACTTTGCGACACCCTCCACCCCCTTCACCCTGAATGCAGCCGTGTGACCTACTTTGGCTCATGAGAAGATGGTAGATATGACACGGTAGAAAGTTGAAATGCCTGCACAGCTGTGCTGTGTCTCTGTGGTGAGAACGTGTCAAGCTATCCCTCTAGGAGCAGAAGAGACACAGCAAGGAGAGCCGAAGCACCCACTCAACTCAGCATAGGTCAGCAGAGCTGTCCAACTCATCCTACAGACAGCCAGCCCACTGCCCACCCAGAAATGCATGAAAAGCGATACATGCTTGTGCCTTAAGCTACTGAGTTTGAAGAAATTTGTTGTGCAGCATTTTGTGCCCAAGGGAAAAATGATGCGGCTCTATGTCTGTGTGTGTGGTACCTGCTTGAAATTGTGCAGTGTATGAATACATATAATTTATTGTCCCTAGACTGCAGTGAGCTAGAACTTTGAAAAAGGAGACAAGAAGGATGCAAATGGTTGCAATAAATAGCAGGATGTAAAAAAGGTTCATAAAGACCTTGAAGCCAGGACTGATTTCTGCACCACTGTATCTTCAACATCAAGCATGTATTTTGGGATGCATGGTTGCAACTTGTCATCACTTATCATGAAAGGGATAAGTGAAATAGTTTACAACAAAATGGTTTAGTTATTAATTCGTCACAACTAACTGTAATCCAGGGGAGTAATCCTTACTTTACTTCTTGACTTCAGGTTCAACCCTAATACTCTGTCTCCAGAATGGTAGAAATGCGCTATGGTTTCTTTAGCTTATTCAGTTTATGCCCACCCTCCCCTCGAGCGGCTTATGCCCAAGGGCCAGGAGATGACATTGTTTGTGATACCAGCTATTTTATCTGCCCATATTCTCTCTTTTCTCATAGGGCATTTTGTTTCTTTGTAATAATCCTTTTGCTGTTCTTGGGTTAAAGGATCTAAAAGATGATTGGGCTTTTAATATTGAGATTAACTTCTTGACAGCATTTGCCTTTACTAGACTCAAAGAGAATCTGTTTTCATCTGATTGCTATGTATACATACATATATCAATATTAATACATTGATTTTTATTATATCATCAGATATCAATTATAGGAAAATAATGTCGATGAAGGGAAGAAAAACATTAATATACTTATAGGTAAAGCCAGAAACATCAGAGAATTAGGATAAATAATATATTTATTTTTATCTATTTTTTTAATCTCATTGATTTTTTTTTTTTTTAACAGCCAGGCATCTAAATACACCTGAACCGCTTACAGGCATATTTAGACGTGGCAAAAACTCTTTCCAGTCAAGGTGCATGCTTAGGTAAAAATGTCTGTTTCAAAAATGATTTGTGCATAGAAGGTGTCTCAGTCAGAGGTCTCCAAAGAAACAGAATCAATAGGAATATATGGATAGATAGATGATTGATAGATAGATAGATATTTTAAGAAATTGGTCCACATGATTGTGGAAGCTGGCAAGTCCAAAATCTGCAAGGTAGGCTGGAAACCCAGGAAAGAGTCAATACTGCAAGTGGAGTCCAAAGGCAATCTGCTGGCAGAATTCTTTCTTCCGCAGGACAGATCAGTCTTTTTATTCCTCTGAAGGCCTTCAACTGATTGGATGAGGCCCATGCAGATTATGGAGGGTCATCTTCTTTGATAATTGAAATCTTAATTTCATCTAAAAGATAAATACCTTCACCGCAACATTCGGACTAGTATTTGAGCAAATATCTGGGTACTGCAGCCTAGCCAGATTGACACATAAAATCAATCATCACAGAATGACAGATTATAGATGGCAAAGGAAAAAAGAAGATTTTTTTGTCACCAAGTGAGGAATTAGGTTTATGGAATTTAGAGAACTCATAGTTGTTCTAAAATTATTTTTAATTAAAATTAAAACAGAGGAAAGATAAAGTAGAATTTTCTTATAAATTGTGGCAAAATCATTTAAAACTGAGGACACTCAAGCAGAAAAACACTGGACAATAATTACTAGCTTGTTTTCTGTATAATAAGCTTAACCTTTCTTTCACATTTGCATAAATGTTACCTAAATCTTAATTTTTCTCTGCCTTAGCATCCCTAGACATAGGGTCACTGCCATATGAAAGAAAACACTTTGTTTTCCTGCAGAAAACATGAATCCCAAATATCAGCAGAATATCATCTTTATTGTGATGTGTTATAGTCAAAGAAAAATATAAACTTTCTCTCCTCCGTGGGATTTTCTTCCTGAAAAACACTGAAAGTCTATTATAAAGCTTGTCATAAAAATCTCTCCCTCAGCCCTAGATTAGCCCATAACTACCTAGTGATCCAACACAAGGTATGATGTTATTATAGAAAAACTCACATCCTCTTGCAAAAAAAAAAAAAGAAATCTCAGTAAGACCTAAAGAAATAATAGAGGTCTTATTTCACATTTTTCCTTTTCTAGAAGATGAGAACCACCTTAGACTCATTCAAGTTCTCAAATATAAACCAATTTGTCAAAGAATTTCCAACACTTTTGAGTGGAATATAGCTTCTCTGGCTCACCCAAACACTTCAATATTATATTTTTTGTGTGTGTCCTCTCAATAAAAGAACTCACCCTGATGCTTTTATTTTTTGCCACGTTATTATTCAATATTGTCAATTCGACAATATTTGACATTATAGCAAAGTCTTGCCTGATATTAATAAGGGAATTATCTACATTTATATACTTTTTAAATATCCTGGCTTGCGTATGATCTTTTAGGGCTGGATAAAATGCTTGAAATTTGAAAATGACAATGGGTATGATAAAGCAGGTTTATTTTTTTTTTCAAACTAAGGGTCAAATACAGCTAGCCAGGGATCATTACAATTAGTTTTTATTGTGCATTTAATATGTGCCAGGCACTGAAAAATCCATGAAGACATGGGCTTTTTCCATACTATTAGCCATAGCCCACCCATGCCTGGCTTATAATAAACATTTAATAAATATATTTTTATTAGTCAAAGTCATTACCTCACTTAGTCCTAATAGCAATTTCTGAGCCAGACCCATTATAACCTTCATTTTTAATACGAGGTAGCTGAATCTTAGAGAGAATGAGACCTATGTCCAAAGTCACTCAAACAGTAAGTGGCATTGCTGGGACTGGAACTCTTGTCTGTTTGAATCCAAAGGCGGTGTTCTTAACCTCTATGCTATTTGATTCTCAAACATCACAAGACAATCTAAGAGTAATAAAAATGTATGAACTAAATTATGTGGATGATATTTTCTAGAAATGGGTTTGCAAAAACTATTATGTGTCAGGCAGCAACCTAGGTGTTAAAGCCAAATGGCAAATAAGAAAAATTCTGGTCATCAGGGGCCCTATTTAATATAATCAAAATAATTGTGTTTTAGCCAGACACAAAAGGACAAATATTATATGTCTCTACCTATAATGAAGTATCTACAGTCATCATAGTCATAGAGACGATGATAGAATAGAGGTCACCAGGATCCAGGGAGAGGGAAGAAATGAGGAGTTATTTAATGGGTACAGAGTTTCAGTTGGGGATGATGAAAAAGTTATGGAAATGGCCAGTGATGATGGCTATACACCGAAGTGAGGGCATTTAGTGACAAACTGTACCAGTGAAAATAGTTACAATAATAAATTTTATGTTTTATACATATATATTTTTTATCACAATAAAAAAATTTAAATAATCATGGTTTAGGAAATATTGGACAAAAATTTTGTTTAAGAGAGATATGCTCGTAAGGTACTGGTTTTGCTTAGGAGAAAGTTTAGAAGAGTGAAAAGAACATCAGAATTATCAATACAAATCCAACTATTATTCTAAAATCCATTTTATTTTTAAGGTTGTGTGTTTTACAAGGAACAGTATAATTCTTCCCACTTTCTCTCAACTTTCTGTTTAACTAGTTTCCTATACTTTTCAGTAGCTCTTGACCTTTCATGAGTCAGGAAAATCTTTAGAATCTACTTTCATTTAAGACCCCTTTTCAGAAGACTCACATAAATACATACATAAACGATTCTCCATAGAAGTTCATGGGATTCAAAGACACCATGAGGGTCTCATTAGTGCACCTAATCTGAATGATTAAATTTTGTAGCCTAGTCTCTACAATGTGACATACACATTTTTCTTTCCCTAATGAATCATGTCTAAAAAGAAGAGATGAAAAAGTACACACTTGTATTCTGGGGAAGATGCAAAACACTTTCATTCTTAATGACTCAAAAGAGCAACTTCCCATTATAGAAACAGGCCACTTAGCCTCTGCCAATCTTGCAACACTTGATAATTATAATGTTTCTATACTTTGCCTTGGTCTTTATACTGAAACCACATATAATTCCAACATTTCATGTGGGATTTTTTTTACATTGTTTGCAACTTTTGCATATTTTATCAACAGTATATTATCACAACTCAAGATTTTGGTATATTAATAAGGAATAGAGTCTTAAATCCCTCCAATGTCAGAATTACAGGCTTCAGTAACATATCTACTTGGAATAATTTCAGTTTTTTGAATATATGCATATGATATGTGATAAAGATTTACCAGAACTCAATTAAAACCATATGTATAACTTTCAATTCAAGGAGTCTCTTGGTTGAATCCTTGGGGTTTTCTAGGTATAATATCATGTCATCAGCAAAGAATGATGTCTAATCACATGGACAGACAAGGAAAGCTAAGGAAGAAATGCACCACAGTTAGCATCATCTAGAGGCAAAATCATGCCGGTGAGTCATGGTCTCTCCCCAGAGTGTGTGTGTTAAGGGGCAGGGACTTGGGGTGCACACCCTATCAGCCAAACTGCTGGGAGTTGTTACTACCCAACACTTGAAGAAGTAAAGGACATTTATGTATGACACCATAGGAGCCCACTACCCAGAAAAAGCTTAAAGAATGCTACCAAAGTTTTTGTTACCTTAATGATAACTCTTTCTCTATTTGTGAGCAATTCAGTCCAATTCTGTTATCATATGTGGTGTTTTTCTGCAACTCAATTTTCCAATTTGTATATAGATTCAGTGCTATATCATCTAGACCATTAGCCAAGGATATAGGTAGCACACTTAAAAATTTAGTTCCTGATAATAAGTAATTTAAAACATTATTTTTAAAAGTAAATATGTATATCATAGAGTAGTATGCAAAGCTTGCATGAATTTGTAAAATAAAGCCAAAATTTTTGGTTTGGGATCTGGGTTTGGGGTTATGCTCTCTGCAACTCTAAAGTATGTGTTTATTCTCCTCTTCCATTAAGGATATTGTAAAGTTATCAATCATTGAATGAAGACCTAGTATTCCCAGGTATTGTGATAAGCTATTTATTTATATATCACTTATTAATCCACAATCCACCCCCCCCAATCCTTCCAGTTCAATGTTCTTATTCCCATTTAGAAAGGAGGAAAGAGTTGCTTGCACATCTATGGTAGGTAACTTACCACAGCTCTAGTAAAGGGCAAAACCAGAATTCAAACCCAGGGGGAGTCCAAGGCCAAAGGTCACCTTCATGACCATATGATTCTCCTCCCTCCATCTTCTGCTAGTAAGGACATATAAAGAATGTCTTTGAGCTCTCTCTTTCTCTCTCTCTCAAAGACCCTCAAAAACATTGAGTAGAATTTCTTCCATAACCCAAAGGGATACCAAGATTTCTTTTCATAAAGGACAAAAACCTTCAGGAATTAATATAACAATGGCGATGGTTATGACTTTCTTTTTTCCAAGTAGAGAAAGGTACAGTGTACTTAAGTAGAAAGGAAACACAAGGATGGGACCAGAAACCATGTTCAAGAAAAAGCAACCTCTTCCCCTTTGACAGCCAAAACACAAATAAATTTTTAGCCCCATTTGGTTTCTAAGACAGTTCTTTTTGAACAAAGGGAAAAAAGTTATGCTTTGCACCCTCATTCTCTTGAATGCATAGTAAATCAACAGCAAAGCAGTGATGAATATGGAAATTAATCAAAAAGAAACTATAGTTTTAACACATATATTTCTAAGTGAATTAATGATTTCCCTCTATTACAGTAAATGTGTCAAGACCGTAAAAAGTGAGGAATAATTAAAACTGTAAGATTAAATGCTGTTGAAAGTTTGCCCAGCCCTTATTAATGCAACACTGTGCTCAAGCAGAAATTTAGGACAGAAATAGAAATTATAAGAAAGTGTTGCAGCCAGAAATTTTCAAATAAAGGTCTAAGAAAAAAATTGAACTAAATGATAAGAGCTTAAAAAGAGAAGTCAGAGAAAAAGACATAAGCAATTCAATTTTAAACATGGCCAGGGGCAGGAAATGGTACACACAAAGAATCAAATGTAACTGAGAAAAATAATCTTAGTAATAAGTCAAAGGGTGGTTTTGAAGGAGAGGATTCAATAATCTAGTTGTTAGCTCTCAGCACAGATCCATTAAGGAAGACATGCACTAAGCTTTCTGCTGGGGCAAAAGTGTGTTTCTTAAGGTAGAAAAGCCAGCCCACATGCTTTGACTAAATGTACTAGTTGCATGGGGCAAAGCAGATCATTTTGGAAAACTGTATCCACTTCTCCAAAATGGAAAAAGCAGATAGGGTTATTCAGGGAACCAAGGACTCAACAATTTCTATGGAAAATAAGTGTGTTTAAGTTCACTTTTTAAAAAATGTATTTTTAGTCCCAGTATGAGCAAGGGACTACCATAGATCCTGCAGAATATAAAGATAGAAAACATGTGGGCCCTCCAGTTGAGGAGTTCATAGCTTAGTACAAGGTGTTAAGGGGCCCAGAGGAGGGAGAAACCAGTTCTACCTAGAAGTGAGAAAACTCTTCCTAGTTATGGATATGGGACAAGAAGACAAGTAAAAGTGTTTGCAGACTGAGAGGCTCGCATAAGCAAAGACACAGAATCATATTCTAGGCAGGAACCATGAGCTAATTGTGCATTCGTGATTAACCAAAAATATAAGTAGCTACTGGGAAAGTAGTTGAAAATAGAACAGGCCAGAAATGCAAAGGGTCAGGTAATTAAGAACTCCGATGTCACGATAAAGGATTTATACTTAAACCCACCCGTGTTGGGATCCACTGAGGAGCTATATGCAAAAGAATGAAATATGTTTAGCATCGTGGTTTAAAAACGGTTACTCTGCTAACAAGGAAGAGGGTGGTGGTTCATGGTAATGCTTAAGCCCCGATGATTTGGAGACAGACAGAACTGGATAAAACCATAGCCTTAATCTAAAATTGTAAACAGCAAGCAGCATTGAGTTTTTTCATGTGCAAACTTCGGATAATAATATCTATGTTTAGGGTTGCTTTCTATAAGGTTTAAAGGCAATGGTGTAAAGTCTTAACGCAGGGCCTGGTTTATATTATATTTAAATTAAAGGCAGCTATTGTTATATGGTTTGGAGAAAGACAAAAAAACGAGACCATGAAAAAAAATAAGGAGGCTACTGAAATAGCCTAAGAGAGGGGGAGGGGAAAGTGAGGAGAGGTAGGTGGGAGGTGACGGTAGGGATGTTAAGAGCCTAAACAAAGGAGGCAGCATTGGACATGGAGAAAGTGTGAACCTAATCAGGAAACTTAAAAGAAAAAATAGAACCAAGGCCTTTCTGAGTGATATGACCTAGAAAAGTAGGGACTAGAAGATGAAACTGATCTTTCTGGTGTTGGAGGAGGGAGGACCATTGAGGTTGGGAGCAATTGGTGCCAGAAAGGCTAATGGGAGAGGAATTAGAACTTTCAAATCAACATTTAACCACAAAATGTGACTCTGTCTAAAGGAGAGAAGACATGTATTTCTAAGAGATTTCAACATTCTACATTTTCCACAAACAAAAGCATAGAGAAGAAAAATGAGAGACGTAAAAAAATCATACAGAAATAATAAATGTGCATTTTAAAATATAGTGAATTGATGCTTGAAGGATAATGTTGACTAAAAATGATTTATAAAGAAATTCAAAAATCTTATTTACTTTTAAATATACTATTAATAATGCAATATTTCCTTCATGCTTGATTTTACTGATATATTTTGACTAGTTTAAAATTCCAAGAAATATAAAACACAGTTATGAGTAATTATGATTCTTTAATTTGCTTATCTCTACACACAAATAATGGTTCTTTCAAGCATCTATAAACAATTCAGTCTCAAGTACAAATGGGTTTAAATGTAACATGTTTAATTTTCTAAAATTCTACAATATTTCCCA
>CAUYPO010021527.1:0-15697 GCA_963574435.1 Cheirogaleus major | reverse complement strand
GCTAATTTTTTCTATATTTTAGTTGGCCAATTAATTTCTTTCTATTTTTTAGTAGAGATGGGTTCTCACTCTTGCTCAGGCTGGTTTCGAACTCCTGAGCTCAAACGATCCGCCCACCTCGGCCTCCCAGAGTGCTAGGATTACAGGCGTGAGCCACCGCGCCCGGCCATGAGAGAGTGATTTAACATGGAAGAACTAGTATAGGTGAAAGGCTAGGCAAAAGATTCTCAGGAGGTGAAGAGGTCTTAAACCAGCTCAGTACTTTGCAACTGGAAGAAGATGATGCAGAGGAGAAAGTATAAAGGAATGTCTCCTTCTAGGAGCTGCATAGCTGGTATAAAGTTCTCTCTGCAAAGATAGAATGGATCTCTCAGAAAAAGACCTAGAGACATGCTTCATTTAATTATAGCAAGAATTCATGGGAGTTCACAGGTTCAATAATTTTTGATATGAAATCTATAAATAAAGACATTAACTTACTAATTAATTAGTTAAATTGAAAATATATTTATTGTTCACTTAAAATGTAATCATTAGAACTGCTATATGATCCAGCAATCCCATTTCTAGATATTATCTAAAAGATTTGAAAATCAGTTTGTCGAAGAGATGTCTACACTCCCATGTTCATTGCAGCACTATTCACAATAGCCAAGAGATGGAAGCAGCCTAAATGTCCATCAACAGATGAATGGATAAAGAAAATGTGATATATTAATACATACAATATGATATTATTCAGTCTTTAAAAAGAAGGAAATCCTGTCATATGCTGCAATGTGAATGAACCCTGAGGACATCATACTAGGTAAAATAAGTCAGTCACAGAAGGACGACTGCTACATGATTCCACTTTTATGATGTATCTGAAGTAGTCAAACACAGAATCAGAAAGTAGAATGGTGGTTGCTTGGGGTCGGGGGAGGGAGAAATGGGGAGTAGCTATTTAGTGGGTATTGAGTTTCAGTTATGCAAATGAAAAAGCTCTCAAGATCTGCTGCACAATGAAGTACATACAGTTAATGATATTATACTTTACACAATCTAAGATGATACGTTTCATGTTACTTGTGTTTTATCACAATAAAAAATAATTGTTAATGATGAAAACTTCTCCATTCTTTCATTCATTCCTTAAAAACTTACTTTTAGCATTTACTCTGTCAGCCCTATAATAGATAATGGAGTTAACTAGAAAAATAGCTATTTTATCTCTTCCAGTCCAAAAGAAAATTTAAACTTTGCATACATCTGAGGTTATCGTAGCATTAAAACAGACTGCTTTGGCCATTATGTAAGCTAGGTGATGATATGCATAATGTAAGATCATTTTAATTTAAATTACCAACCGGCAGAGAGAAAGTGATCAATCAGATAGTAGCTAAAAATGGAAAGGTGAAATTTAAGTAACTAAATGGATGAGCAAGAGGGACTGCCTCAGGGATGAGCCTTGGTCAAGTCACAAATTCCCTGCTGCATAGGCATAGTATCCTGATCCAACACTCCTTGACCTCTGATACCTTTAATTGTAAGATGTATGCGAGGAGTAGAAGATAAGTCCATTGGGAAGTAAAGATTGTTACTACCAGGAGGATTGCAGAGCAGAATAGCATCAAATACTATAAAGAATCGGTGATTTGTTAGCTGACATGTTAGCCTGACAGTTCCATAGGTGCTAGCAGAAAATACAAGACTTCTAGAACAGAGACAGAGGACTTAATTATTCACAGTACAGCAAACAGCTTAAGCTTCATGCTTACATCAGTTCCTCCTGTTCCCAAGTACCACGGGGGTGGCATAGAACAACCCAGGCAGACACTGTGCACATTGTAGGTTTATGTCACAACTGAGGAATCTCAAGCTTAGAGAACCTGGATCTTTTATAATGACCCGTGAATAAACTTGCCCAACCTTTGTCTTAGAGGGAGATGTTATCTTTTTTATACTGGAAAATAAACAAATCTGTCCCCTGATCTTGAGGAAAACACTAACTCTGTCTTCCAAGTTTATTAGGTACACAAGTATCCTTGAAAATCTAGGTCAGAACAAAGGCTAACATTGCTTCTTTACCAAAGTTCTGCCCCTACGGAAATGTGAGGGACCCATGGAGAACGGTCTCCCGATGAGTAGGAGCCCATTCAGTTTAGGACAAGCCATTCCAGGGAAAATTCCAAACCAGGAGACAGTGGAACAGGGTTGGAGGGAACAATTAGTCTGGAATTCAAGCCTCTAATCACAGCAGGTTATTAAAGTTCAAAGCAGGAACCAAGGAAAAAGTCCAGTAAACTGGTCACATAAGCTTAGGCTGGGCATCTATAGCAAAATGCTTATAGAGGAAGCCACGCTCAGGGGCTTCACTTGTTAGAGGGCAAAGGATTACTAAAATATTTCTAAGTCTTGCCCTCGGAGGCTCAGTAGCTAAGGCTACCTGGTAACTAAGACTACTCATAGCTAAGGCTACTCGGAAGCTAAGGCTGTGGGTACCAGGTCTACCTGCATTCGGTCCCCAAGGACTTTTCTCCACTAGGAGCATACAATGCATAAGCTGAAGCACCAGTAAGGAAGTGTTTTGCCAGTCACATCTAAACAATTTGATATTTCTCACTTGCACTTACAGCTACAAAAAACTTAATGGTATTGCCACCATATCAACTCACTCTTTCTTTACTCTCAATTGAATATTTACATTTACCACTTAATAGCTGTTTTCTTTTTGTCCATTTGTACTGTCTTCAACTAGCTTGTAAGAAATTGGAGGGCACCTATGAAATTTATTTTGCTACCTGCAAATCTTTGCAACCTTACAGTGCTGAGTACACAGTACATTCCCAAAGAGTACTTCTTGATTAATTTTTTGGTATAGGTTTTGACAACCTCCAAGTCCCTGCTTCTTGGCTGGGCCCCTCTTTAGAACAAGTCTGAGGGAATTTAGGGATTGTATAAACCCTTGAGGTTTCTCTTGCCTAAATTTCACACGTGTTAAAATATTGCTTTTCAGTTATCAGAAGTCAAATATATAGACAAAAGCAAACTCATATTTTATATCTAGAGTACCAGAATTATCCTCATATACTTTGGACTGTGTTGTACATTTCTCAAAAAATAATTAAAGAGCTTCTTGAAGAATCCAAATGAGCAAAGAATATTACCATTTGATTTGGGCCTCTAAGACAAACTGTACTTGTTAAGCAACACAATTTTTCATTTTCTCTGACCCTTTGGTAAGATATCAGTTAGGTGCTCCACAACTTCAAGGTAACAGAAGCACTGCCTCAAATGCTGGCCACGGATGGTATAAAGGGTCACTCTTCTCTCATAGAGGACAGGATGAAGCCCACTATGTACAAAGTGCAAGGTAATAAGTAGTTTTAAAACAAAGAGCTAAACATAGGAGAAACAATTCCTGAAATTGAACTGGGCATGGATTTTTTTGAATAAGACCTCAAAAAGCACAAGCAACAACAAAAAAAAATAGTCAAATGAAATTACATCAAACTAAAATCTTCTGTACAGCAAAGGAAACAATCAATAGAGTGAAGAGACAACCTACAGAATGGGAGAAAATTTTTGCAAACTACCCATCTGAAAAGGAATTAATAACCAGAATACATAAGGAACTAAAAAAATTCAATAGCAAATAAACCCTACAAATAATTTCATTGAAAAATGAGCAAAAGACCTGAACAGACATTTCTTAAAATGACATACAGATGGCCAACAGGTATATGAAAAATAAATACTTAACATCGCTAATCATCAAGGAAATGCAAATCAAAGCCACAATGAGATATTGCCTCACCACAGTCAGAATGGCTGTAAAAGACAAAAAATGACAAATGCTGAAGAGGATGTGGAGAAAGGAGAATTCTTACACAGTGTTGGTGGGAATGTAAATTATTATAGCCATTATGGAAAACAGTACGGAGGTTACTCAAAAAATAAAAATAACATATAGCAATTTCGTTACTGGGTATATATCAAAAGGAAATGAAATCAGTATGTCAAAGAGCTGTCTGCGTGCCCACATTTACTGTAGCACTATTCACAATAGCCAAGATATGGAATCAACCTAAATGCCTATCTACAGATGAATGGATAAAGAAAATGTGCTACACAAACATTCACACACACGCACACGTGCACGCACACGCACACACACACATGCACATGCACGGTGGAATACTATTCAGTCAGAAAACAGAATGAAAGAAATATTGTCATTTGTGGCAACAGGGATTAACATGGAAAACATTATGTTAAGTGAAATATGCAAAGCACAAAAAAGACAAACACTGCATGATTTCATTCATATGTGAAATCTAAAATAGTTAGATTTCATAGAAGTGGAGAGTTGAGTAGTGGCTGGGGAGAGTAGAGAGTACCAGAGGCTGGGGAGAGTAGGGAGGATGGCAGGGATTGTGAGAAGTTGGTCAATGGATACAAAGTTACAGTTAGACAGAAAGAATAAGTTCTGATGTTCTATTACACAACAGGATGACTACAGCTAGTAACAATGCAGTGTATTTTTCAAGATAGCTAGAAGATTTTGAATGTTATCACCACAAAGAAATGATAAATGTTTAAAGTGATGGATATGGTAATTTCTCTGATTTAGTCATTATACAATGTATACATGCACTGAAACATCACACTGTATCCCATAAATATGTACAATTATTATGTGACAATTATAAATTAAAAAATTTTAAAAACGTAGGGCTAAACATATTTATTGAAACATAAATAATCTTGCTTATTTGATATGTATATAAAACAGAATAAAGGCACATGTCGAAAAATAATGACAATAAGAAAAGACATTGTACCTGACTTCAAGGACATCATAGTCTACTAGAAGAAATAGAAATTGATCAACTATTCACACAAATGTAAAATTACAACTGTGGGGGCCTATACAGAATAGAGCTATTATGTTATGAAAGTTTTGATGCTGGATTTGATTGAGTTAGATGACAGAAGAATCTTGGAGGGCTTGCTAAGCTGTGACTGATGGGAGCAAGGCAATTATGAGAGACCAAAGGGACAGTATAGCATGAGCAGGAGAAGGAGGGTTGCATCCAGCACTAGAGAGAAAAGTCTTGCATGGTCATTGTAACTCATAGCAAGGGCTTTCGTGCTTTCTATAAGATCATTGGGAAGCCTTTGAAGGATTATAGACAGGTGAGTGAATATCAAATTTGTCTTTCAATGGATAGTTTAGTTGCAGTGTGGAGAATTCATTAGAAAAACTTGGAGTAAATGTGGGTAGACCATTTAGATGGCTATTTTTATTAGTTAAATCTTTACAGGGTTAGCAGCCAGGATATCTGATGTGCTCTGCCAGCAACTAGGAACCTGGAATTCTGTACCCTCCCTCCCTGGAGCCTCAGTGATACCCTATTGCACTGTATTGTGACAGCCAGATAAGCACTTAAGTCTAATAATGTGTAATTCTCATAAAAACATTGACAGGGAATGCACAATAGGCCCACAGTGTCTAAAACTCAGGACCACGTGTATTTTGGGATTGAGAGTTTTGGTAATTTTAGAAAAGTAATCCAATATCCTATACCATATATTATGTAACATCTCCAGTAGGATCCACAGCAGAACCACCTAATAGAACACATCTCTAGCTCTCCAATACTATGTCTGCATATTAACACCAAGTGGCACAGGTAAAGTTTATAAACAGTCTTGCATCAGTTCAGGTCAGATTCTGTCAATGAATGGGTTCATGTAAGTTCATTTTCCAGTAACTATGTCACAGAATGTGTCTGCTCTTCAGAATATTTAACAATAGAATTTAAGAGAGGTGATTGTGGTTACATACAGATTCTTCTTTTTATCATCAAAAAATTGATACTAACGGTATTGGATTAGGTAATTTACCCAGATATGTGTGGTGCAGACAAAATTTAAACTTAACCTACTTGACTCTAAAACCTTACCACATATTTTTAATAAATAAAATAAATACCTTTTTATTTTTTTCAAGAATAAAGGAATGTGAATGAGTGACTAAACTTAGACACTAAAGTCAAGACCAGAGGCACAGTACGACCTCAGTATCTCATTGGCGTGATGACTCTCTCAAATGGCTAGAGCTCACTAAATTTTCAAGATACATAATATAATATATAGTCCTTGAATATACAAACTTGACTCTTATAAAACAAATCTAATTTAATCTTTAAAGTTAAACAGGCTATTAAGTCAAAAACTACAATGTGGAAATATCACAACTTGGTATTTTGAAAAGAGACATTGGGTAATTGACTTTTGACTAACAATATTCACTCTTTTTGAAGTATGCTAATTGAGCATATAAAAACTTCAAATTTGATAGTGTTTCCGGTTTACCTTTGATAGCTAAATCCTGTCCAACAGGTATCTTTCTCCTCGAGCTGGTGGCTAGGAAACACAGCCACACACTATCACACAAACATGCATATACCCCAATAGAAAAAGGAAAACAAACTACTAAGTACTTAATAGCCAGTAAAGCATCCTATGGCCCCAAAGAAAGGCTCAGGCAAAGACTTCTAAAGTATGAAACTTAGTTTTAAAGCCTAAATGAGACTTTCTGTTTTTTCCATAAACGTAGTATGGTCAGGTCTATAAACTTTGTCCTGAATTCACTTACCCAGACAGCCACATGGTTGAAGATGACTTGTTTGCCTCTAAAAGGCTAACTTCATTTTTATCGTTTTACCACAAATGAGCAAGAAGTGAAAGAGTATGTACACCTCCCATAGTGCTTCTGTTCTTATGGGCTGAGATAGAAACATGAGCCACTATTGCTTTCCCTAACAAAATCTTCACTAGATTTGAGATAAATAGAATCTAAAAGTATGATGGGATCATGTCAAAAATAGTATAGTTAGCTACAAGGTTCTAGTACACTGGAACGATTTCTGAAGGGAAAAATTCTTTATGTTATATGGACTATATAAAATATTATATGAATTTGAACTACAAATTTTATAAAAGACCATTGGTATATATGTTAAAGTAACAAATAATGACCAGATTTCTGTTTGATAAGAATAGTTGGGTCCCTTTCATAATTCTACTTTTATTTATTTACTTTTTTTTTATTTTAGAATATTACAGGGGTACAAACATTTTGGTTATGTGAATTGCTTTTGTACAGTTTGAGTCAAAGTTAAAAGTGTGTCTGTCACTCAGGTAGTATGCATTGTGCCTGTTAGGTGTGAATTTACCCATCCCCTCTCCCTGCCTCCCACCTGCTTGATTTCCGTTGAATTTTACTACCATATGTGCACATGAGTGTTGATCTATTAGTTCCAATTTAGTAGTGAGTACATGTGGTTTTTGTTTTTCCATTCTTATGATACTTCACTTAAAAGGATGGTCTCCAGTTCCATCCAGGTTGTTACAAAAGGTATTCACCATTTTTTATAACTGAATAATACTCCATGGCATACATATGTCACATTTTATTAATTCACTCATGTATTGATGGGCACTTGGGTTGTTTCTACATCTTTGTGATTATGAATTGTGCTGCTATAAACATTTGAGTGCAAGTGTCTTTTTTATAAAGTATCCTTTTCTTCTTTGGATAAATACCCAGTAGTGGGATTGCTGGATCAGATGGTAGGTCATAATTCTGCTTTTAAAAAGTTATTAAAACAGACAAAGGGAATAAAAGGAAGAATGTCACTTGAGCTTAACGTTAACTGTTTAAAGCCTGTGTTTGAAGATGTGCCTGTCAAACTTGAGTATTTCTATGTTCAATGCCTGAGGTGATGGATATTCCAATTACCTTACTTGATTAATTCACATTGTATGCCTGTATCAAAACGTCACATGTACCTTATAAAGATTTACAACTATTATGTACCCACAATAATTAAAAATGTAAAAAAAACCTTAAGTATTTCTAAATTACACTATATTATTTGCCTAAAATATTCTATGTTCTTTTAAGGCAAAGAATGATACTAGGAAGATATGACTTGATAACAACTTATTACAAATTTTGATGAACAATTCTTAATATTCCACTTCTTATGTTACATAGTGCCCTTTCCGATGGTTATTATATTAATTATATTATTAATATATTCAATTTCATCTTAACAATTCTCTAGATTTCATGTGTGTATGTGTGTTTCATCTGGTCTTTACAACTCTGAAGAAGCAGGAGCAAAGCAATCGAAGAATTAGATCTTAAAAACACTCATCTTGGTTTAGCAGAGCAGTTGGTAGCAGACATGACCGCCACACTGAGCCTAGATTTAGTAAAAGCCCTTGTTCTGTAAGTTAAAGTTCTTTCTGATTTCTAAATTGGAAGGATGAAACCCTGAAAGTTATTTATTTTAGTTACAGTTTTGGTGGATTTTTTCCTACAGACCCATGTCTGTGAGAACCAGCACTGCAAGCCTGTCTTCTTACGGTTCCCACATGCAGTTGTATATTTCCACAGTTTATCTCTGGTGAGTTACCCATGGTCTTCCACATTTTTGCTTATTTATGCCATTACCTTGCCTTCCCAGCAGGTCAGTAACACAATTGGTCATTTAACTTCAGAGATATTTATGTAAATAAGTTATCTGAAAATGTTTGTCAAATGACAAATGCCATTTGTCTCAATTTTGTGAGTGAAGAAATAATTTTTCAGCCCTTATTGTAATGATGTTATATCTGTATTTTTATTTTTCTGGTGTCTATCAATTGTTAGAAATTTTAGGAAACTGGGCCAAATTCCATTAGGCACTTTAGCATTTGGTTGATCTTTTAAATCAAGAGGAAAATGCTTAATAAGTCACTAGGAGACATACTATGCCTAGAATGATTCTAATTTTCTCACTGTCAGATTGAACTCCTTTCCCTAGATATTTCAAAGACCTTACTTTGCTCATTGCAAGGGCATTTCAAAGTTTGTATGTACTTTTGTATAAAATTAATTTCTGTCCCTCCTCCAAAAGTTTCTACTTTTCGCCTTTATTAATTAAAACTTCCCCTTCTGCAGGTCAGGGGGTGTTTAACCAGTATTTAAGTCCCTGATTTCACTTAATATACTGGCGTTTGATGACTTAATTACTTTATCCATTAAATAAATATTTACCAAACACTTATTAGGCAAATGTAAAAAAAATCACAGACTAAAAAAGGCAAGGGTGTGAAATTGTAATGTGCTTTATTTTCCTATCTGAAAAGAATGTCCATGTGGAGGTTTGATCCTACTTGATGACCAAATTCCTTAATATAGTCAGCTCTTGAAAAAAATAATTTTGGTTTTTTAAATTCTCAGTCTTTTCAGATGAGACAAGCATTCCCTATTAATACTTACTCTTAAATATTTATGTATTTGCTATATACCAAAGTATATGTATAACATATATATAAGTTATAAAGCTAATGCATAAAGGAACCCTTAAATAATTAAATACTTAAAATATTGAATCTTCCGGAGTATTTCTTCCTGTCCCTTTGTACCATCTCCTAAGTAAACACAATCTTGATTTTTTCAGACTCCCTTTTTAAGATATAGATATGATTTTATCACATTATCTATCCCTAATCTATGCATTGCTTCTCTGTGCCTGTTACTGAGCTTTACACAAATGATATATTTTATGCATTCTTTTATACCTTACTATTTTTTAGTCAGTACTCTGTCTCTAAGATTTATTCATACTTCAAAAAAGAAAACTATAGTTAAATAAGTTCACTAGCTAATTATTCCCAATATTTCAAAAGATATGACATAGGCCTTTCTGAGAATCAATCTAAAAAGCAACACTTTCAAGTCATCTAATGAGACCAACTTAACTGTGAAAACCAAAACCTGAAGCTGACATTATAAAAAGGACAATTACAGGCAAATTTTACCAATGGCATAGATAAAAACCAATTCTAAAATAATATTAGCAAATTAAATCCATATGTATATACAAGAGGTAGTACTTGACTTTGTTGTGGGATTGGAAGTTTGGCTTAAAAATATTTTTTGAATGAATGAAGATGTCAGAGTTTCATTGTAGGAAATTACTTAGGACTTTATTCTTTAGTTATTTATGTATTAAATAAACAAGATTATATATGTTTCAATAAATATGCCTAGGGGTTTGTTTAAATACTACCTGTCACCTTGCATTTTGTCAATAGTAAGATTTTTCTCATTGTTCTGGTATAATAAGCAGTACAAGGAAAAAATAAGGAAAAATAGAGATTACACAAAGAAACTTCCACATATATTATGCAATGGTTAATTTTATGTGTCAACTTGACTGAACTAAACAACATCCAGATAGTTGGTCAAATATTATTTTTGGGTGTGTCTATGAGAGTGTTTCCCAGAAGAGATTAGCATTTGAAGTAGTGGACTGAATAAAGAAGGTCTACCCTTACCAATGTGGGCAGACATCAGCCAATCTGATAAGGACTCAGATAGAACAAAAATTTGGAGGAAGGACAAATTCTCTCTATTCTGGAGCTGGGACATTCATCATCTCCTTCCTTCGAACAACAGAGCTCCAGACCCTCAGACCTTTAGACTCCAGGATTTACACCAGTGTCTCCTCCTGGTTCTCAGGTCTTTAGCCTTGGACTGAGAGTTCTGCCATTGCTCCCCTTGTTCTCAGGCCTTTGTACTTAGAGTGAGCTACATCACCAGCCTCCCTAGTTCTCCAGCTTGCAAATGGCATGTTATGGGACTTCTTGGGCTCCATAATCACATGCACCAATTCTCATAATAAATACCCTCTTATACATTTATATTTAATATATAGCCTACTAGTTTTGTTTCTTTGGGGAACCCTGACTAATACATATGTTTGCTTGATTTATGTCAAAGGTGGCACACAGAGCATTGAGGAATGGCCAGTTTTTCAAGTCATTCTGAATATTCCTTTCCAAATCATTCTTAGATATTCTACCCCAAGAAAGGAAAATAAATCTTGATCACTCAATCATAATAATAATGTTCAAATTAATTATAGATCTAAATGTAAGGCAGAACAATAAAGCTTCTAGAGAATAATATGGGAGAATGCTTTTGTTACTTTCACGGGAAAAAATACTCTAAAAGAAGCCCTAATGGAAGAAAATGAGAAATGACTGCATTGAAATTATGAATTGGTGGTCATTAGGCCTACTATAGTGTGGAAAAAGGCTAGTCTCTGAATAAGATGAGTTATTTAGAACATATATTACTCACAAAAAGCTCATTTCTAGGACATATAAAAACTTTTTTATAAGTCACTTTAAACAAAGTAAAAAGACAAACAACCTGATAGAAAAATGAGCAAGAGATTTTAATAGATGCTTCACAAAAGAACAAATAAAAATAACTAATAAATATATAAAAAATGTTTCACATCTCATTTCATCAGGGAAATGCAAATTAAAATAACAATGAAATGGTAATATACAACTATTAAAATGGCCAAAATTTGGAACACTAACACCAAATGCTAGAAAGGATGTGGAGCAACAGGTATTCTTATTTATTGTTGATGGGAATTCAAAATGATACAGCCACTTTGAAAGACAGTCTGGGGTTTCTTACAAAACTACTCTTATCATATGATCCAGCAATTAAGATCCTTGGTATTTATCCAAAGGAGTTAAAAACTTATGTCCACACAAAAACCTGTGCATGCATGGTCATAGCAGCTTCATTCATAATTTTCAAAACTTGGAAGCAACCCAAATGTTCTTCAGTAGGTGAAGATGTAAATAAACTGAAGGAAATCCAGACAATGGGATATTATTCACCACTAAAAATAAGTGAGCTATCAAACCATGAGGTGACATGAAGGAACATTAAATACAAATTGTTAGGGAAAGAAGCCAATCTGAATAGGCTACATACTATGTTTCCAACTATACAACATCCTGGGAAAGGCAAAACAATGGAAATAGTAAAAAGATCAGTATGAATAGGTATGAATAGGCAAAGAGGTATTTTAGGACAGTGAAAATACTCAGTATGATATAATAATGACAGATACATGTCATTATACATTTCTCCAAACTCATAAGATGTACAACACCAATAGTGAACCCCAATGTATACTATGGACTTTAGATAACTATGCTGTGTCAATATTAGTTCATAACTTGTAACAAATTTACCGCTCTGGTTGGGGATGTTGGTAGTGGGGGAGCCTGTACGTGTGTGGGGGCAGGAGATCTATGGAAAATCTCAGGACATTTTTGGAGGTGCTACAATTATCCCTATCAGAAAGAGGACACAGAGATTCCTAGCTCCCACCAACACTCAGTCTCTCGTCTCACTTCTAGCCTTTTCCTTTGCACCTGAGAGAATATCATCTTGTTGGTGATGGGACAATGTACATTCCTACAAATTTTTTTGCTATCTTATCCTTAGGATTAAAAGTCAAGAGGAGTCTGTTGCCTTGATTTTCTCGTTCGATTATAAAAATTTTCCAAAGCAATGGGTACTTCCAGTCTAGAAACTCAAATTGGGTGGTAGTTGGAGATATTCAAGGTGGATGGCAGTTTATGGAAGTAAAGTATTTTATAAAAGAAATGAAAGACATTGATCAGGGGTGGGGAACCTTTTCATGTTGGAAGCCCACATTAATTTAGCTGTGATCAAATAAGGCTACATTCAAGAATCTTCAATTAGATATGCTTAAAAATGTGTATTATTTTAGAAAAATCTAACTACTATGTATTTAATATTTTCAAACAATGAAAACTATTTGTTAATTTTAAAGTTAACTAACTTTTTAATGACTTTGTTGTGTTTGCTTTTTATTTGAAAGCATTTGAATATTTGGTTGCAGCATGGAATTCTGCAGTTTCAGTTGATCCTCCAGATGGGTATCAGTCATTTGTGACCTTAAGAGCATCTTGATTTGGGGAAGGTAGGAGAATGTAGATTTGCAGCAATAAGTGGTATGAAAAGCAAGAAACCATTAGAAGGTGTGGGTATTCTACTGAAGGTGTGGGTATTCTACTGTATTTTTCCATATATCAAGTGAATCTTTCTTAGCATTAAACAATGACTTTAAAATGTCATCTACTGAGAGCTCAATGAGTTGTTCCATCTGTAGTTCTTTAGGTGCCTTAGTCATATCAACTAAGTGTTGCTAAAATGCTAATTTGAGTGTGATGTCATGATTCTCAAAGTCAGTGAACTGTTTATTGTATTCTTCAATTAATTATAGATCTATAACAGCTTCATACTCTTCAGATGATTTGCATATATCATCCTGCTCATCAATGACTTTTGCTAACTGGGGAAAATGTTCATCTGAAATTTCCTTTCGAAGAAGAAGTGTTTTGAAAAACCATAGCTTTTTTTTGTTTTGAAGTACTTGGATTGTTTGCCACATATTATATATAGACGTAGTTTTGTCTTGCAAAGAAATACTCAAGTTGTTTTGATTTGACATGATATCACACAGAAATGCTTGCATTCTCATGTAAATCTTCTTTCCATAATTCACAGTGCTGATTCTGTTCTTCATAAAATTTAACTAGCTGTTCTCACAGAAGTAAAATTTTGGCTAACACCTGTCCCTGCGATAGCCAACACGCTTTAGAATGATATGACGAATCTACACTGTATATCTACACTGTATATCTCATAGTTCAACTTTAGGGTGTTATGAAACTGAAGATGCTGTGTTGCATTGCATGGATATTGTTACCAATACTTATAACTTGTTTCAAAGTGTCACTTAAAATAGTAGCATTAGCACAGAGGTTTTGCTGGTGCAAGATACAATGAAAAGAAATGAGAGCAACTGGATCTGTTAATACTTTTTTTTCTGTGCAATAAACCCTTCTTGTTTTCTTGTCATTGAAAGTGCATTGTCTGTACATACACTTACTAAATTTACCAAATTCAGTCCAACTTCGTGACAATTATTTTCAAAGTTGTTGAAGATATCTATTTCCCATGGTCTGTTCACAAGAGTGCCCAAAGTGAGTAACTCTTTGTAGCAAAGAAAATCTACATTCTACTAGAATTAAATATAAAACCTACCTCAAGTCAGTAGTATCAGATGATTCATACAAAGCAGTTGAATAATATATATTTTCCTTTTGAAGTATTACATAAAGTTGTTCTGTTCAATTGAAGGCTAATTCATGCTGCCAATCAGTTATGGTTCTCCTTGAAAGAGGCAGTTTTTTTGTACTTTTAAATGTTATCAGGGTCTAAGGATCTTAAAACTTTAAGAATGCATTCTTTCACAATTTCTACATCACTGAATGGCTTCCCTCTTTTTCGAAGTATATAAGCTACTTGATCAGTTGCTTCAGTGGTATTATTTCCAGGTGATTATTACTGCTTGAAAGAATTGTATTTGAATCTGCTTTTCATCTTGTAATTTCTGCAATACAACCTTTCATGCCTCTCCCTCTAATTTAAAATATTTGTGCAGAAGCTTTTTAATTTGATCAGGTCCCATTTATTTATTGTTGTTGCTGCTGTGATTGCCTTTGGGGTCTTCTTCATAAATTCTTTGCCTAGGCCAATGTCTAGAAGGGTATTTCCAATATTTTCCTCTAGAATTCTAATAGTTTCACACCTAAGGTTCAAGTCTGTTACCCAGTGTGAGTTGATTTTTGTGAGAGGTGAAAGGTGTGGGTCCTGTTTCAGTCTTCTACATGTGGCTATCCAGTTTTCCCAGCACCATTTATTGAGTAGGATGCAGAGAGATAGGAACACTCCTACACTGCTGGTGGGACGGCAAACTAGTTCAGCCTCTGTTCAGCCTCTGTGGAAAGCAATATGGAGATACCTTAAAGTGATACAAGTAGATCTACCGTTTGATCCAGCAATCCCATTACTGGGCATCTACCCAAAAGAACAAAACTCACTCTATGAAAAAGACACCTGCACTCAAATGTTTATAGCAGCACAGTTCACAATTGCAAAGTTGTGGAAACAACCCAGGTGCCCATCAATACATGAGTGGATTAACAAAATGTGGCATATGTATACCATGGAGTACTATTCAGCTCTAAGAAACAATGGTGATATAGCACCTCTTGTATTTTCCTGGATACAGCTGGAACCCACTCTACTAAGTGAAATATCTCAAGAATGGAAAAACAAGCACCACATGTACTCACCAGCAAATTGGTATTAACAGATCAACACCTAAGTGGAAATATAGGAATAACATTTATCGGGTGTCGGGTGGGTGGGAGGAGGGAGGAGGGGATGGGTATATACAAACACAATGAGTGAGATATGCAACATTTGGGAGATGGCCATGCTTGAAGCTCTGCCTCGAGGGAGGATGGGGGGCATGGGCAATATACGTAACTGTACTATTTGTACCCCCATACTATGCTGAAATTAAAAAAAGAGACTTCTTTAAAAAAAAAAAAATAAACTTTGCTCCTATATAGTTCCCTGCCCTCCCTGCTTCTTTGTGCTGTTATTGTCATAAGTGTTATATCTTTATACAATGTATGCTCATCAATACAAATTTGTAATTAGTGCTTTATATAGCTGTCTTTTAAATCAGATAAGATAAAAACAAGAATAACAAGTAAAAACTTCTGTCTTTTCTGTTTATCTATGTGGTTAACCTGGGCTCTTTTTTTCTTCATGTGGAGTTTCTCTCAAGTGTCCTTCTGTTTCAGCTTGTGGGATTCCATTTACCGTTTCTTATAAGACAGATCTGCTAACAGCAAATTCTCTCAGGTTTTGTTTTCTGGGAATGTATTAATT
>CAUYPO010021524.1:0-30374 GCA_963574435.1 Cheirogaleus major | reverse complement strand
GGGGCAAGACCCACATCATAGGGATGTGGAGAGCATTGTGGGGGGGAAGGGCATACCTCTAACCCTTCTTAGGGTGAGGCAAAGTTATACAATGTATCCAAAGTGTAAAAAAAAAAATCTTTTGTTGGATGGAGGGCAGGCAGGAGGGGGGAGGAAGTGTAGAGTTACATAATGTGAGCTGTGCGCGCCACCTGGGGACTGGACTCACTTGAAGCTCTGGCACGTTGAGGGGGGGAGGAGTGGGAGGGGCAATGTATGTAATCCTAACAATATTTGTACCCCCATTATATGATGAAATAAAAAAAAAAAGAAATATACAAAGAAGTCTTCCAAATGAGGTGGGAAATATCTTTTGTCCTTAAACCTATGTATTCATCACTGGTGGAAATATTACCTAATATCTATCTGCAGTGTGTTATTAAGAGCCTGGTGCTACACTAAAAATACCACCTTTTTTTATCTTATTCAAACTTTAGAATGAATATATGAGACACGTACAGTGATGATACTCTTTTGCATGAGGAACCCAAAAGGTCTAGAAATTTGCTTTAGCCTTACAGACAGTTGCCAAGACATCTGGGATTTGAACACAGGTAATTTGACTTTAGAACTCACTTGAATTCTGATCACTTTGCTGTTTTGCCTTCTTGGCAAACAACATTAAAATAAGAATTGTCTTCAATCTCATATCCTCTACAATGTCAAGGTTATGTATTTTTCTTCTCTTTACTGATCCCTTTTAAACCCACTCATGATGAAAATAATGTTTAATTCATATATGGTTCTATGTGTTTATATTAAGGAAATAAAAAAAGAAAATAAAAATGTGTCTGAATCTTCAAGAATCTGTCATTTAAAACAGAAGTAGAAAGAAAATGTCCTAAAAATTTTTTAAAGAGAATTGTTTTAGGACAGGATCAATAGGAAAGATAGTTGTAAAGTTGGAATGAAGATCTCTAAACTTGGAGGGCCAGAGTTCCTACACTTAAATAAGATCTAAGATGATACTGGAGGCAAAATACTGGCAGGTCAGTACAAATCTTAAAAGACATTATTATTATTACTCTAAAATCTTGCTCTTTTCCAGTTTTTCTCAATGATTATTTTATAGTGGCACCAATTCATTCTTATTTTAAAGCAATCAAGCACAGATGAGAGTATCATTTGGAATACCCTTTATTTTAGTTGTCTATAATGGGAAAAGGTTAATTTTTGGAATTATTGATAATTATTAGCACCTCCATCACCCCTTCTTATCTATAAACCACAATTTGATGCCTCCACCTCTATCACTCTTTATCCCTTAACTCTGTGATAGTTTTCTTTAATTACCTGACTCCATATTCTGATTTTTTATTTTTGTGCTTATATCTATCTTCCCCAATAGAGTGGAAATTCAATAAGAATAAGGACTTCTGTCTTATTCATCACTATGTCTCCATCTTTAGCATCTTGAGAACTGACTGGTACATATTAGGTACTCAATAAATATTTGTTGAATCAAATAGTGAAAAAATGATGACTGTGCCTAAAGTTAATGAAAAACACCTGGAAAGGAACTGATGCACCTCTCTAAAGTTCATCCTAAATCGTTAAACTCTGGTATAGTAATGGTAGATTGGGAAGCATCACGGCATAATGGAGAGAGTAAAAGCTTTGTCATTTTTAACTGGTTATAATCCTGAGGTGAAATCCTGGCTTTGTAATTTATTAGCTACTTAGTCTTAAGGAGGTATTTAACATTTATGATCCTAAAAGTTCTCACCTGTAAATGAGGCTAAGAATGACGACTGTCTCATAACCTATGTGCATGACTTAGTTTTCACTTATTACATTTTAGCTCCCTTCTGTTATTTGAAGACTCAGAGACAAAATTTTTAGAAAATAAGTTTACTTGTAAAGAATTTTGAAAAAGTGTTCAGGCTTTAGAAGGACTGGCTCATCAAATTAAAAATACAACAGCATTGGTGACCTCACCAATATGGCACCAAGATAGAAGGCAACCTGACAAGCTTTTAGAGAAATAAAAATGATTCCATGATTTCATGTAAAAATAAAATTATTTTACTTAGTTTGCAGGTACTGTGTTCAGAGTAAAATTAAACTTTTCTCATATGATTATCGTATATGTGAAAGTTTTCACACATCTCCAGATATTAACGAAAATCAAGGATCAAGTGTTTTGTTGTTGTCTTTAATTTTTGTTTTTGTAGGGAATAAATAGCATCTAGCAAAAGTTCAAGGTTCCATATATTCTGAAGACTATTTGTGGGACAGATGTGCATCTTACCCATAATGGCAACAGGGCAAAGTGTTGATTCTGTTTCCATGAGAGGAAGGATCAGTATAAGTTTACTTTGGATGCCTACTCTTAAAGCTTCTCTATGAAGGATGCAGTTCTAGATAGAGTTGGGGCCCTGTCCTGCAGTGAGTTATTAATGATGTGATTACAGATGGGTGTAGATAATAGACAATGATGCCTTTGGAGACTAAAAATTATGGAATGATCATGATAGTGATGCTTTGGGAAATAAAACAGGTCAAATAGAGCTGAAATAGAGGGGTTGGGATTGAATCAATTTTATGACAGTGATAAATAGAAATGAAAACAAAGGTAGGTGGGCAATATTTGTTTTCTGTTAGGTCTGTGATAGTGGATTCTGAAATGTGATGTATAGAAATGAAAAGAAACCATAAAAAATTAATTAGTAAGTCATCATCAATTTTTATTTTTATAATTTAATATAAATTGAAATATAATTGAAACCTTTATTAAAGGATATTTTTGTCTTCCAGTCTTAGGCAAAGCACCCTTGTCAAGATGAGACAGCCATTGGTAAGGAGATGTCAAGGCATGCCTCAATCTGTGATAAACCAGCACCATAAATGGTTTGTCAGTATAATATGCTTTATACATGCACAAAAAATAAGGTGGCATGATTTTCCCCTCTGACTATGTAAAAAGGAGGTGTCCACAGGCATATGTTTAAACTCTGGGACACTGTACTAATTTAACCAGAGGATCTGGGTTTCTATGTAGCTTCTGCTAATTTCTGGTGGTGGTCTTAAACTCATTTGCAAAATGGAGATAATTATTTTGCAAGAAAGTTATGAAGATGAAATTATTTATTATTTGTATGTGTGTACACCAAAAAAATCCATATGTTTCCCTACTTCTAGCAAAACTTTATACCTTTGTCTTTGTTTTCCATCTTGTTGATGTTGACATGTGTTAATGTCATTTTCCCTTGTTTTTCTCCCCCAACCAAAAATCTTTTTATTTGGGAAGAAAACAGATACATTCTTTTTTGGATCCTGATTTTAACAACTAAAAAAGACATTTCTGACTCAGTAAGGGAAATGTGGGTATGGCAGGGTGTCAGTTGATATCAAGGAATTGTTAATTCTGTTATGACTGACAGCATTATGATTCAGGAAATGTCCTTATTCTTAGAGATTCCTAGTAAAATATATAGGAGTGAAATTATATTTCTATGATTTATACTATAGAACTCTAGCCAAAAAAAGGGGGATAAATGAAGCAAATGTGACAAAATAATTGATGATTGTTGAATCTAAGTGATGGTGTATCACCATTCACATTATGTACTACTCTTTGTACCTTAGATTAAATAAAAAGAACAAGTAAAAAAATAAGAGACCATTTTGTTTTCATATATGTCCAGAAAAGTGGTGACTCAGTTGTATTTAACTAAATAAGAAGTCATCAAATTAGATAACGTCTATAAACACAATTTGTAAACTTGAAAGTTCCATATATGTGATAAAATTTTGGTAGGTTTAAATAATTTCACCTCATCCTAGGGGGATTAAGCTATATAGAGTATATTAATTTTTTGCTTTAGGAAAAAATAGAAGATTCTTTCTGCTTATTACTTTGTTATATGACCAAATATGTAATATCTACAGTGTACTATCTGATGGTGCTCATCATATTTTCCCATTCATTTCTTCATTCATTAGTTTGTTCATTCATTCATCATTTGGCAAACATCTGTGAGTCCCTATTACGTGACAGGTTTGGCACAAAGCACTAAAAACATATTATAAGTAAGGTATGGTACCTGCCTTTCAAGAGAACATATTTCCGGGGCAGAGGCAGGCACCTGAACAACTGACAGTGGGGCAAGTGCTCTTAAATGCTGTGGTGGATTTTGTGTTTTGTCAGCTTAGCCAAGTTGGAACTATGTTTCTCAGAATTTCCTTCTCTGTATAGGTCCAGGTTAGTGTGGGCCAAAAGAGACATATTGTGTGAGATGTGGAAGGCTGCAGTAGAGCAGCTGCCATCTTCATTTTATGCTTTAAAGGTTGTATAGGGCCTGAGACTCTGTTGCAGCTCACATAAGCTTTTCTGTGAGTTTGCAGGGTTGGTGTGGGACACCAACTGGGCCAAGAACCCTGTTAGCTTCTCCTTCAACTTCTCCCTCAGGCCAGATGAATGTTTAGCTTTATGGTGATGGATACCAGCTTTTCCTGCAAGACACTCCCATTGTGGATGTTGGAAGCTTGAGGTGGCGAGAGATCAGCCTAGGTTCTAGTAAGTTCTCGTTGGTTCTAGCTCAGCTTGGCAGATTTCAGTTTGTCCTTGTTCCTTCGTTATCTTTCCCCAATATCTTTTGAATGACTTCTCTGCAGACTTCAAGCTTCAGTACCAGGCACAGAAATAACTGTCTCACCCACACTGTTTAAGTAGCTATCCAACAATTATGGAAAGTCAAATCCCTTTAAGAAATCCCATGTGTGCTTATCTATCTATTTATCTATTTTCTCTCTCTATCCATCCATCCATCCTAGTGATTCGTCTCTTATAAAACACTGATAGAAACACATGCATATGTACTGAGTACTATAGGAAGAGACAGAAGAGAATGGGTAATTTTTCCTGAAAGGGGAAGAGTAATCAGAGTGTGGTTAGGGAAAGATTTCTCTAAGAATGATTTTTAAGCTGGGATAGAAGAATGAATGAGAGTTTGTTAAGTGAAGAATGAAGAGAAATTTATTCCACTGAACATGAAGCACAGGGAGTTGGGAATTGTAGAGCTTATTAGCGTGGTGGTGATATGATTACACCTGAGAGTGAGGAGCTGGGAGTTGGGGAGAAATATATTAATAGTATCAGAAAGAGACAGAGGATGAGCAAGAAAAAAAGAAAGGGAACTAAAACTTTGAAAGACTGTATAGCAGAGATATAGAAAGGATATTAACAAAGTTCAGTGAGGAAATGACATAATCAGATCACATATGTATAAACTATTTAGCCAAATATATTAAACCTCTTGAGGAACATATAATTCTTTTTTTCTCTCTCTACTCCCTTTACATATAGAAATATCTCCATAAGTATTTCTTGATGTTGTAGCTCCTTACAATTACTTATTCAAACCATTGTCCAGCCTCCTTCTCAATAAAACACCCTGAAAGGTAGAAAGTGATATTTAGATCCATACAAAGCAATCTGTACATAATAGATAACTATTTGGAATAACTTTATATAGGAAATGGTACAGGGCCCTGGTTCCCAAACTGTGTGTCAAGGTGTCCTGGAGTGCCACGGCAAATTTACAGAGGTATCATAGAATAATTTAAAATTTCAAAGAAAACTCAGCAACATCAATGAGACATAGGGCGAGTAACATTCGTTTTGATGATGTATCTTTACAAAGCTGGAATTCTAGCCGTCATCATAAAAAGTAGCTGCTGTGCAAAAATCAACTGTGGAACAGAAAATGAAGGTGGCCATGTCCAGTCCAATTGCAATGTTTAAGAATCTGTGCAGTGACCAACAGGCATGTAAATCCCATTGGTAAGCAATTGTAAAAATATTTTTATTCAATTTATGGGTATTATTTTTTTCAAACAGCTAAATTATTAAGATATAAATACTTATTAAGTGATTTTGATCTAACTACTTAATAAACAGAGTGATTAGGTATTTCTTCTGCCCTAAAAAGCCATAAAAAAATTACTAGGGAAACGAAGGGCACTATAAACCAAGAAAATTTGGGAACCTCTGTTAGAGAGGTTACAAAATTGCAAAATATGTGTGGTATAAGACAAAGTTGGGGCAAACATTTAAACTATAGGATTTAACATTTGGCCTGAAGGTGTTATTGTGTTCCATAATTGCAGAATACTATAGTAGCATAAATATTTCTCTGCTTGCTTAGCTTTTGATAGTAACTCTAGCTGTGAGCTCCTTATGCCACATTTTCCTTGGAGCAGAACCCATGTGGAGAAAGAACATAGAGGATTTCAACATTTGAGTGCTCCAAATTTCTACATTGGCAAAGTGAAGTGCATTACTGAAAAACTCCAAGTAACTAAAGCAGCTTTTCAACTTTACATTACATGCAAGTGGAGATGTTTAATGTAGATTCTACTCTTCTGCATGACCATTTTCTATATTAACAAGCAATTATTACAATTTACAGTATTTTGCCACCTTATAAGTATGAACATTTTGTCCATCCTGATTATGGTTCCAGATGTCTGTTCTTTTCAATACTGGTGTTAGCTTCTAGTTCATTAGTTTTGCGTCTGTTTCTTTTTTCTTTTTTCTTTTTTTTTTTTTTTTTTTGAGTCTCACTCTGTTGCCTGGGCTAGAGTGCCATGGTGTCAGCCTAGCTCACAGCAACCTCAAACCCCTGGGCTCAAGCAATCCTCCTGCCTCAGCCTCCCGAGTAGCTGGGAGTACAGGCGTGCGCCACCATGCCAGGCTAATTTTTTCTATATATTTTTAGTTGGCCAATTAATTTCCTTCTATTTTTAGTAGAGACGGTGTCTCGCTCTTGCTCAGGCTGGTTTTGAACTCCTGACCTTGAGCGATCCTCCTACTTCGGCATCCCAGAGTGCTAGAATTATAGGCATGAGCTACAGTGCCCAGCCTTGCGTCTGTTTCTATTTCTTGATTATGTCCACTCCAAGAGGGGGAGGAAAACTGCCAAGTTTTAATGAAATCCTTGTTAATGAAATAAAAAGTGAATATCTATTTGCTTACTATGTGCTAGGTACTTTTCTAAGCATTTTATAAACATATGCATTAAATCTTTATTGCAACACTAAGGTGTAGGAATTATTGTTATCCCTGTTTTATGGATGAGGATATGAGGCACAAGAGGTTTATGGAATTTTGTCAAGGTGACTCATCTAGTAGATGATAGAATCAGGATCTGATACCACATTGGCTGACTCTTGGGATCCCCATCTTAACCATTCTGCTCTACCGATTTCCTGTTGTACAGGAATTTGATAAACATTTTAGGAAAGTCCTGTTGTTTAAATCTCCCAATACTCCAGAGTTTCAGAGATGCAAATTAATATCTCAAAGCTCCAGGGTGGGATCAAAGTTTGGCTTCCGAATTTTATACTCTTTTGGTTATTTCACTGGCCTTTGAAATAGAATGAATTAAGATGAACCATAAGAAATCACCAATATTTAACCATTTTTGACTTAAAACACAATTTCATATGGTTCAACTTTCAACAATATGATCCATTGAGATTAGAATATTTTAGAAATTTTATTAAAGCTTATTTTTAACTTAAAAATGAAGAATAAATTACATTCTATGAAGTTTCTTTTTTATGATTGATAACATGCCCTCCCTACATGTAGTATTGTCCTACCTACACACAGTAGGTGAGGTCCTTGAGCAACAATGTAGAATGTAGCTCTATATTACAGAGGAATGGAGAGTGGCGCCTGTATTATTTTGTTTACTTTCCATATATTGTGCCTTTTGAAAAATCTTTTAAAATCTTTAATTATTATGAGTACATAATAGTTGTATATCTTTATAGAGTACATGCGATGTTTTGATACAGGTATACAATGTATAATAATCAAATCAGGGTAATTGGGGTATCCATCACCTCAGTTATTTAACATTTCTTTCTGTTAGGAACATTCCAATTCCACTCTTAGTTATTTTAAAGTATACCCTAACTTGTTGATTATAGTCACTCTGTTATGCTATCAAATGTTGTTCATTATATCTAACTATCTATTATATATTTTTGCACCCATTAACCACCCTCACTTTATTTCACCCTCCCTGCTATCCTTCCTAGCCTCTGGTAACCATCATTCTACTCTCCATCTCCATGAAATCAATTGTTCTTAATATTAATATTTAGCTCCCACATATGAGTGAAAACATGTGAGTTTTGTCTTTCTGTGCTTGACTTGTTTCACTTAACATAATGTTCTCCAGTTGCATCCGTGTTGTTGCACATGGCAGGATTTCATTCTTTTTGCAGCTATGTAATATTCCATTGTGTATATGTGCCAAAATTTCCTTATCCATTCGTCTGTTGATGGACACTTAGGTTGATTTCAAATTTTGACTATTGTGAATAGTGCTTCAATAAGTATTTTATTGGGGAATTTTGTATCTATGTTCATCAGAGATATTGGTCTATAGTTTTCTTTTTGTTGTTGTTGCTGTGTGTTTGTGTATGATTTTGGTGTCAGAGTTTTGAATTTCTTCCTGGTTCAATCTTGGTGGTTGTATGTGTCTAGGAATTTATCCATTTCTTCTAGATGTTCCTATTTATTGGCATATAGTTGTTCATATTAGTCTCTAATGATCCTTTGAATTTCTGCAGTATCAATGTCTCCTTTCTCTTTTCTTTTTTTTTGTTTAGTGAGTATTTATTGAACACTTTAAACACTTACTTTATGTTAGGAAATATGTATATATACATGCACATACACACATTTTTAAAGTACTGGAATACATATTTATAAAATACAAAACAATGCACATATACAAACACATTTCTACTCTCAAAGTTTTATTTTTGGAAATCTAATAAAAATTTTATGAACTATAAGATTACCTCATAATTAATATTTGTTAGGAAATTTAAATGTAAATTAAGTTTTGAGTCATAAAAATATGTGAAGGATTTTATTGTTAGATAGATACAGCACATACAGGGGTAATTACGTAAAAACGTAAGTGTTAAGAAAGGGGACTAGGAAAAATGGCTTGGGGTAATCACTGAGGAGGTAGCAGCTAATTCAACTGGGAGTAGTCAGGATTAACCAATGTTGGACAAGCTATATAGGTGCTTTGTAGCTGTCTGTTATAAATGTAATTTATAACATTATAAATGCAATTTAAATTTTGAATGTCTCCTTCTTCATGTCTGATTTTATTTATTTGAGTCTTCTCTCTTTTTTTCTTAGCCTGGCTAAAGTTGTATCAATTTTCTTCATTTTTTCAAAAAAGCAACTTTGTGTTACGTTGATCTTTTGTAATTTTTTGTTTTAATTTCATTTATTTCTGCTCTGATCTTTATTTATTATTACTTTTTTCCTACTAATTTTTGGTTTGGTTTGCTCTTGTGTTCCTGGTTCCTTGAAATGCATTGTTAGGTTGTTTATTTGAAGCTTTTCTACTTTTTTGATGTAGGCACTTAATGCTATAAATTTCCTCTTATTTCTGCTTTTGCTCTATCTCAAAAGCAGATATGTTATGATATGCTGTATTTTCATTTTTATTTGTTTTGAGAAATGTTTTAATTTCCTTCTTAATCTGTTCATTGACCCCACTGGTCATTCAGGAGCATATTGTTTAGTTTCCATGTGTTTATATAATTTCCAGAGATACTCTTCTTACTGATTTCTAGTTTTATTCCAAGTGGTCAGAGAAAATACTTGGTATGATTTCATTTTCTTAATTTTTTAAGACTTGTCTTGTGGCTTAACATATGGTGTATCCTTGAATGATCCATGAGCTGAGGAGAAGAACATGTATTCTGTACCTACTGAATGAAACATTCTGTAAATATCTATTAGGTCCCATTTGTTCAATAGTGCAGTTAAGGTCCAACTTTTTTTGTTGATTTTCTGTCTGTATGAGCTGTCCAATGCTGAAAGTGAGGTGTTGGGGTTTCCAATGATTATTGTATTGGGGTCTCTCTCTCTTTCTTTAGCTCTGATAATATTTGCTTTATATATCTGGGTGCTCCAGTATTGGGTGCATATGTATTTAGAATTGTTATATGCTCTTGCTGGATTGACCCCTTTATCATTACATAATGACCTTCTTTGTCTCTTTGTACAGTTTTTGTCTTGAAATCTATTTTATCTAATAGAAGCCTAGCTATTCCTGCTCTTTATTGGTTTCTGTTCACTTGGAATATATTTTTCCATCCCTTCATTTTCAGTCTATATGTGTCTTTATAGATGAAGTGTGTTTCTTGCAGACAATATATAGTTGGCTCTTGTTTTTTTGTCCTTTCAGCCACTCTATGTCTTTTGACTGGAGAGTTAGTCCATTCATATTCAATGTTATTATTGATGGGTAAGGACTTACTATTGCCATCTTTATTATTTCATTTATGGTTGTTTTGTGCTCTCTCTTTCTTCTTTATTACTTCCTTCCTGTATATCTTTGTTAAAAGTGATTTTGTCTGGTAGTGTGTTTTAATTTCTTGCTTTTTATTTTTTGTGTATATGATACAGGTTTTTTGATTTGAGGTTACAATGAGGCTTGCAAAAAACCTTTTTGTAAGCAATTATTTTAACATATGACAACTCTGGTTATAAACAAACAAACAAGCAAAGAGAAATCTAACAGAAATTCTACACTTTAACTCAATATTACCCTCACTTTTAAACTTTTTGTTATTTCCACCTGTATCTTTTTATGCCATCTATCTCTCAAAAAGTTGTTATAGTTATTTTTGATAGGCTTGTCTTTTAGTCTTCCTACTCAAGATACAAGCAGTTTATATACCAAAATTATAGCAATAGAATTTTCTGTATTTGTGTACTTACTACAACTAGTTTGTTGTATACTTTCAGATGATTTTCTATAGTTCTTTAACTTCCTTTTCTTTCAGATTAAAGAACTTTTAGCATTTATTGTAGGACAGGTCTGGTGTTGATGAAATCCCTCAGCTTTTGTTTGTCTGGGAAAGTATTTCTCCTTCATGTTTGAAGTATATTTTTACAAGATATAATAGTCTAGAGTTAAAGTTTCTTTCATTCAGCACTTTGAATATGTCCTGCCACTCTCCTGGCCTGTAAGGTTTCTACTGAGAAGTCTGCTGCCAGACATATTTGGGCTCTTTTATATGTTATTTTTGCCTTTTTTCTTGCTTCTCTTAAGACCTTTTCTTTATCTGTGACCTTTGGGAGCTTGATTATTAAATGCATTGAGGTAGTCTTGCTTCAGTTAAATCTGCTTGGTATTCTATGACCTTCTTATACTCGAATATTGATATCTTTCTCTAGGTTTGGAAAGTTCTCTGTTATTTTCTCTTTGAATAAACTTTCTACCCTAATCTCTCCCTCTACCTCCTCTTTAAGGCAAATAACTCTCAGATTTTCCCCTTTTCTGGCTATTTTCTAGATCTTGTAGGTGCACTTTATTCTTTTTATTCTTTTTTTTTCTCTTCTGACTGTGTATTTTCAAATAGCCTTTCTTCAAGCTCACTAATTCTTTCTTCTGCTTGGTCAATTCTGCTACTGATACACTCTGACACATTTCTCAGTTGCTCAATTGAATTCTTCAGCTCCAGAATTTCTGCTTGATTTTTTTATTATTATTTAAATCTCTTTGTTAAATTTCTCTGACAGATTTCTGAATTCCTTCTCTGTGTTGTCTTGAAATTCATTGAGCTTCTTTAGGGCAGCTATTTTGAATTCTTTTTCTGAAAGGTCACATAACTCCATCACTCCTGGATTGGTCACTGGTACCTTATTTAGTTTGTTTGGTGAAGTCAAGTTTTCCTGGGTGTTCTTGAGCTTGTATATGTTTGTTCATGTCAGGACAATGAAGAGTTAGGTATTTATTTTAATCTTCACAGTTTTGACTTATCTGAACTCATCCTTCTTGAGAAGGTTTTCCAGATATTCAAAAGGAATTGAGTGTTGTGATCTAAGTCCTTGGTCACTGCAGCTGTATCAGCACTGAGGATCCCCCAAGCCCAGTAATGCTGTGACTCTTACAGACTCCTGGTGGTACCACATTGATGGACTTGGGTAAAATATGGGAGAATTCCCTGAAGTACCAGGAAAAGTCTCTCACTCTCTTCCTTCATTTTCTCTGCTGGGCTGCTGGAGTTGGAGGAAGATTAACATGGGCACTCAATTGTGGTCACCAGTGCCAGATCACACTTAAAGCCAGCCCAACCTCATCCAAATCCCATGGTAACTGTTGCCTCTCTTTCTCTGATGTTTATCTAAAGCCCAAAGGCTCTTCAGTCAGCAGGTGGTGGGTGAATCCTGCCAGGACTGAATCCTTCCCTTCAGGGTAACATATCTCCTTCTGGCCCAGGGTGGGTTCAGAAATGTGTTCAGAAACTAAGGCCTGGAATCAGGGGCTTCAGGAGTCTGCTTTGTACTTTATTTTACTGTGGCTGAGCTGGTACTTAAGTTGCAAAACAAAGTCTTCTGAACTTTTCCCTTTCCTTTGTCCAAGTAGAAAAAGACTCCCTGAGCTACACTTCCTATAGTTGTGGGAGAAGAGTGACATAGGCACTAGCTTGGCCACCATTGTTGCTGTGTTTATTGGGTCATATGCACCCCAAGTCCCTTACCTCTGAGCCAGCATACACAGCTGCAGGAGTTGTCCAAGGACCGCAGCCTTTATGGCCTGACTACCTTATGAATTTAGTTCAGGCCTCCGGCTGCTTTTTGTCAGCCGGTGGTAGGGCCAACCAGAACTTGGGTCTCAGGGAATAGGATTTTTCTCTGGCTGGGCTGATCTAAATAATCCCACCATGGGCATCAGCAGAATTCTGCCCTCTGCTGTGTTCCCCTGTGCCACAGTGGCCCTGAGTTTCAATGCAAAGTCTCACAATCAATTAACTCTGCTTTACCCAGACACTCAGATTCTCTTTCCCCTTGGCGTACTGGTGCAACACTGCCTAGGGATGGCAGAGGGGTGATGTAAGCAATGCCAGGCTGTCTTTTCTGCCTTCTTCAGTGCCTCTTTCCTTGATATAATGTTAAAACCAGTATGTTTACTCACCTGATTTTTGGTCCTTCTGAAGGTGCTTGCTTGCATGGATAACTGTTGAACTTGGTGTTTGTGTGGAGCGATGATTGCTAGAGGTTTTTATTTGGCCATCTTCCTCCCTGCTGTGCCTATTTCTGATGTATTCAACTTTCTGCCTTATTGGATTTGATGAATATGTGCAATTATATAAGCTGTGTACTTTGACAATACTTTACAATGAAATGGAGAATGACCATGAAAATTACTGATTCCTTTGTCAGAAATATGGAGAAGCTAGGTTATTCAGACCATCCTGCCACTGAAAATGAACTAAATACATAAAAGTGCTGTCAAGAGAATACAAAATTACCAGACAAAATTTAAGGGAACATGGGTATCTAGAGAGATAAGCAAAATACTGCATTTCCCTTTGTTCTGGGCATTTATCAATATAGGCTGTTAAACTTTTCTTTTAATGACTCAGTAAGGAAAAAGGGACCAAAAAAACCCACATCATATTATGCCCATTTTAGTTGGAAATTATATTAGACATTATTTTCTATATTGAACTGGGACCCTCAGGGTAAAAGTCAGCACATTTCTCTCATCCTAGCCCCACAATGAGTGACCTTATTTTTTTTCTTTCAGTATTTTAAGGACATGGATCCACTATCTTCTGGCTTGCACTGTTTTTATGATAAGTCTGACATCATTCTTTGTTCATCTGTACATAATGCATCTTTTTTTTTCTGGCTGCTTTGAAGATTTTATTTTCATTTCTTGTTTTGAACAATTTGATTATTATGTGCCTTAGTGTTTTCATATTTCTTGTCCCTGAAGTTTATTGAGATTCTTGGATCTGTGGTTTATAGTTTTTAAAATTAAATTTGGAAAAAGTTTTGCCATTACTTTAAAAAATATTTCTTCCACCCCCTTACCTCTCCTTTGGAGACTCCAATTACACATATGTTTGGCCGCTTGCAGTTGTCTATAGCTCACTAGTGTTTTGCTTATTTTTTTCACTCTTTTTTCTCTCTGTGTTTAATTTTGTGTCATTTCTATTGCTGTGTCTTCAGGATCACAAATCTTTTCTTCTACATTGGGTACATAAATCTGCTGTTAATCCCATCCAGGGTATTTTTCATTTCAGATTTTTTTATCTCTATTTGTTGAAGTTTGGTCATTAAAAAATATATTCATGTCTCTTTTTAACTGCTAATGTTTTCTCTACCTTCTGAAATATATAAACTATAGTTAAACAATTTTAACAATTTTAGTCAAACAATTTTAGTGTCCTTGTCTTCTAATTCTATCATTGGTGTCATTTCTGCTTCTGTTTCTATTAGTTGATTTTTCTCCTCATTATGAACCACATTTTTCTGATTCCTTGCATGCCTAGTAATTTTTTACTGGATGCCAGATATTATGATTACTTTTGGGGGAACTAGATTCCTTTTATATTCCTAAAATTATTGTTGAGATTTGATTTTTTTTCTGGAGCATAGTAAAATTATTTCAAAAGAGTTTCATTCTTCTAAGGCTTATTTTAAAGCTTTGTTAGAATCAGATCAATATTTAGTCTGAGACTATTTTTCTCCACTGCTAAGTTAGTAAAATATCTTGAATACCCTACCTGATGCCTGGGAATAATGAGGTATTTCCACTCTTCTCTAGGGCACATGAACAATTTCTGGCCCTGTTTGAGCTCTGGGGATTGTTCCACCTGTTTCCTTCTGATGGCTCTTTCCCTGGCCTTGGGTAGTTCCTCTTATGCATGTGCTCACTGGTACTCTGATGAAGACTGAAGGGGAGTGCTCTTTAGATCTCTGGAGCTCTCTCTTTTGCAGTATTCTTCTCTGTGTTACTCTACCCTGAAAATTCTAAACACCTCAACCTCCTCGGACTTTTAAATCTGTCCCCTCAACTCATGGATAACGTGGGCTCTGTTTGGGTTCTTCCTCTCTACACTGTAGCCTTGAAGTTCTCTCTAGGCAGTGAGTTTGGACGGCCTCACTTATTTCTCTTCTTTTGCTGTACTTTTTGCTGTGCTTCGTGCTGTATAATTACTGAAAGATGTGGTTTCATATATGTTGTCCCGTAATTTAGTTATTTAAGTTGGAAGCATAAATTGGCCTTGATTACGCTACCTTAGCCATAAACCGAAGCTTCACTATGCTTATTCTATTTAAAAAAAGAAAACATAATTTTGAAAATATCAACAGGGAACAGATTTTTTTACAAAAAAAAACACCTATTCTATTTTTAAAAACTATCAAGTGTAACTTCTAGAAAAGAAAAATAAAATAATCAAGTTTAAGAACATCATGAACAAGTTATCAGCAAACATGATTGAAGAGAAAATTAATAACTTGTAGCTAATTCAGAATAAATTATACAGATGTAGAATACCTTTGTGGTATAGATTTTCTATGTAGATATGAAATATTAAAAAGAGGCTAGGGACATGCAAGGTTGTGTGTGAAAGTTTAACATACATTTAATCACAATGTCAAGAAGTGAGAAGGAAGAGAATGTGGCAGGGGCAATATTTGAAGACATAAAAATTGAAAATTTTTCAGAACAGAATGAAGACATCACTCTATAGACTTATGAAGACTGATGAATCCCTCTCAGGATAAATACTAGCATCTATAAACACAGCAGAGTGGAAGTGCAGGACACTAAGGATACAGGAAAACATATTAAGAGCAATAAAGAAAAAAGACCTTCAAAGACATGACAGAATGACTTCTATAAAGAAGACACAGAGGAAAGAGATTGTGGAATGAGATTTTCAGTGTGTTAAATAAAATAACTGCTAACCTAGAATGGTACAAGGGAAAATAACTCTTAAGAATAAAGTCAAAATAAAGATATTTTCAGATCAAAACAATGAAACAAACAAACATGGGAGAATTTACCAATAGGAGATCCTAATTTCCCAGATAAATTCTAAGAAAGTTGTTTCAAGGAGAAAAAAATGTAACCTCAGACAGAAAGTCAAATATACAAAAATAATGACAACTGCAAAAATGATAAATTTAAATGAACAGTGACTAAATAAAGTTATAATAATTGTGGCTGTGCCTCATTATTAAAAGCGAGAATTAAAATATAGGTAAACAACAACATATGTTAGGAAGGAGGTTAATTGGATTAAGTTGTCTTACAGTACTTACATTTTCCAGGAGGAATTGAAAAGTATTGATTAATTTTATAATTTGATAAATTTGGCACATTATTCTAATTTCTAGGGTAAAAACAGAATAGAAACATACCCTAATATTCAAGTGAGATTGTAGAAAAATAAGGAAAAATAAAGATGTTAATGCACATACCACCCATAGAAGATATGAAAGGAGAGAAACAAATTAAAAATAGTTGGAGAAATTATAAACTGCAAAACTAGAGGTATATCTAATCCCATCTATCAAAATTTACATTAAATTAGATATATTAACTGCTTTGCTTAAAAGGCAAAGATTTTCAGACTGAAAGAATAACTAAATCCAACTATATGCTGTTTTTAATAAATTCATAAGGTTACAGAAAATTTGAAAAAAAATTAAAAATAAACTAGCATGCAAATGTCAAATTTAAAAAAAGTCTTCATGTATTAATATTGCATAAAATAGGCTTTTTAAAAAGAAAAGACATTTCTTATTTTAAAAAGTGTCATAGCATTATAATAAACAATATTTTCATGATGAAGTTATAAAAAGAAATTTGTATATACTTAGTAATATAGATTCAAAACATAAAAAACAAAAATCAACAGGAGGGGGAAATAAGCAAATGTATAATCCCAGTGAAAAATTACAAAATATATTTGTCATAAATTGATAAAACAATCACCAAGAATGTAGAAGATTTAACTGTGACTAGAAAACGAAACATGATCTAATGGTTATATACATATGCCATTTGTACCCAGTATCTGCAGAGTACTTTGTCTTGTCACACACAAATAGACTATTTTAAAAAAAAGACCACATATTGTGTCATAATTTTTTAAATCAGTTTCAAAGTTTTGATATTGGAATTTAGAAAATATTTTAAAGGAAATATTAATAAACAGTTTAAACAAAACAAGTGAGATGAAGCTAATAGATACTTAGATGGAAAGGTATAGTTTTAAATTTGTATATTATAAAAGTAGAAAATTCATGAAGTAAATGTTCATTCTAAGAAGAATGAACAGGGGGCCGGGCGTGGTGGCTCACGCCTGTAATCCTAGCTCTCTGGGAGGCCAAGGCAGGCAGATTGCTCAAGGTCAGGAGTTCGAAACCAGCCTGAGCAAGAGCAAGATCCTGTCTCTACTATAAATAGAAATAAACTAATTGGCCAGCTAAAATATATATGGAAAAAATTAGCCGGGCATGGTGGCACATGCCTGTAGTCCCAGCTACTCAGGAGGCTGAGGCAGAAGGATCACTCGAGCTCAGGAGTTGGAGGTTGCTGTGAGCTAGGCTGACGCCACGGCACTCTAGCTCGGGCAACAGAGTGAGACTCTGTCTCAAAAAAAAAAAAAATAAATAAGAAGAATGAATAGCAATTCTAAGAAGATAGAACAGCAAAATAAACTCAAAGAAAGTATAAAAGAAGGAAAAAGAAAAGAAAATGATGGAACAGTAAACACTCATACAACATGGTGTCAATGAGATTGAAAGTTGGTTCTTAAATTGACAAACTGCTGGAAAGCTTGACTAAGGAAACAAGAGATAATGCAAAAATAAACAATATTTATCAATCACACTTATCTATCTCTTCAGGGGAAAGGCAAGGTATTGAAAATAGGTGAGAAAGTAAACATTTTTTGAGGGAAAAATACATTTTTTGAGAGATAATTTTGATAACAAATATTTAGAAGATTCTTTGTATGTGATTTTTTTTTGCTCAAAATAATGTCACCTGTAAAAGCTATCACATCTGTATGCTTAACATTTTTACAACAAAATCTTTGAATAATAGTAGATAAAATTAAGAACAGTATTATGGTTTATAAATGAAATTAATATCTCAATTTCATGAGTATGATCAGTGATCTCATTTAGGTTTCAATAATTTTGCAAAATATATTTTTCATCTCACTAGATGGCAGTGACACCTCCTCCCTCCCTCCTATTATAACCAAAATATCTAGAGACCCAAAATGTCCTCAGATATTGTCAGATGTTCCCCTGGGGGCAAAATCAACCCTGGCTGTGAACCACTGAGCTGCAATAATGTTGATCTCAGCACTGTTTCTAAACACTAAAATATTAGAAATAACATAATCATTCCCATATAAAAGTAGATCTAAAAATTATTACAAATTCGTACAATGGATAACTTTTCAATTTTTAAAAAATAAAGTTATAGAGTAATATTCAGTGATAAGGATGACCTTTCCCATATATTGGTAAGGAAAATTACATTAAAATATTATTTTTTATAATGCTTGTGTATGTACTGTAAAAAAATTAATGGATAATGTTAACGGTGGTTCTCTCTTTAGTTGATGAAGTTAAGACTAGGTTTTTTTTGGCTTTGTTTAGCTATATTTTAAAATAATGTGATATCAGTGCATTACTTTTATAACAAAAATTTGATATTATTTTTATTGTTGCCTTTTTTGAAAAAAGTTGAAAGGGAATTTCTGAAAGATATGACCAGAAAAGGAGCTTCTTTGAGGCAGGATCGCAATGTGCAGCTCCAATCAAGTCATATTACCATGATAGCTGCCCACATTATCTAATCATAAATTGATATTAATTGGAGATGATACTCTGAAAGGCATTGGCTGAATTTTTAGTGAACTACATCAGGTGATGCAAGTTGCCTGTCTCCCTGCTTCCCTGCCTTCCTGCCCTCATTCCATCCTTCTTTCCTTTTCTTTAAGAACAAAGTCTTTAATGTCTTCTTGTTTCCTTTTAATTTTCTTATTCTTTTCCAAAGGGGTAAAGCACAAAAGAGTCTTATTCATTGAGGTTTTGCTCTCCCAACAGCTAGAAGTGAAAAGGTTAGCAAATTGAAAACCTTAAAAATGATCAATGGGTTTATTTCACCTTGATCCTGGACACCTGTGAAGAGCATATACCTATATCTAGAACAAGACCTCGATCTGACTTCAGATGTGAAACAAACACATAATATCCAAGCTAATGTCATGTATGGCACACTTGCCTTCTTGTTTGAGATTCCATTATGTTTCCTGCCTTTTGGCTATTTTGCAAAGATTCTTTCGTACATTTCCTTTTCTAAATTTTTCAGCCAGATCATAAGAGCAGAATCCATTATTTAACCTTGATTTTATTTAGCAATGACTGGATCTGTGTTTCTTTCAAATGCTCGCAATCACTGGTAACTGCATTCTAAGAGCCCAAGTGGGTATGACTATTTAATCATCTTGATTTCTCAGGTGTTCATCTTCTTAGCCTTTACTTGCCATGTCTTCCTCAAGGTTTGCTAGAATAGCACCAGTTCTAGCAATCTATCGAGATGACGATAAGCTGTTTCACTACAAAATGAAAAATTGAGCCTGTTAGCATGAAGTAAAGAGCAACAATTCCCTCACCTATATGTCTAAGGGACACACAAATCTTTAAATGTTGTGTGGGAGGCCCCCCACATAAATGCAATATATACTGCTGCTAAAATCATAGCTGCCCCCAAAGACATTTATATCAAACTACACCAACATCTGGTTTTCCATAAATCAAAATCTTACATGCTGTGTTTAAAGGGCCATTTGCCATTTCAAAGTGAGAATTTTTAATGAAAGAAATAGAGTAATTAAAAAAATTGCAAGCTTCATCAGGAAACACTCACCTGATAACTTCCCCCATATATTCATTCTCATGCCATATCTGTTCAGCCCAGGAGATGCTAAACTATTTTGGAAAACTTGTAAATCTCTCTCTTCAGAGCACTGACAAGATGACTCTCTTGATATTTAGCAAAAGGCTATAGATCTTGGGACGAAGTAAGGTGGACTTAGCTTACCTTCATCGGCAATGTGCAAACTTACTACGTTGCTGAAATATCACTTGTGTCCACAGTAACAAGCTTCCACAGTCTTCAAATAGATCACTTAACAAAGTAAAAAACAAAGCAAAATGACAAAACTTTCACCCATAGCAGACTCAGGCTATGTGGTTTGTTACTGAAATTTATTGAAACCGACTCAACTTTACTCTCTAACTGAATACTTTTAAAAATATGGCATACCTCTAAATGTCTATTAGAAAGTTATAAATGTATTGCTTAAATATTTTCTACATTTCACATTCACCTCTGAGACACCACCAGAAGAATCTGTAGAATCATAGCCTCCTTGGTTGTTAATGAGCAGTAACTTGGACACTCTCCTTAGCACAGTGCATTTTGATAGTGCCTTTGATGGTGGTAGCAAGTTAAAGAACAGATGGGCAGGGAGGATAAGAAGGCCCCAACTTTGACAGTGTTATTCAAGGCAGAGAAATCTAATGAGTGACAATACAAAGGCACATGGCAGCTCAGGGCCGAATTCTTACCCTGGTATAAAAGCATTTCTCAAACACATTTGAAGCTTGTTCAACTTCGCACTTCATTTTTCTCTTCTTTGGTTCATTTCATTTTCATAACAAAACATAGTTGAGGGACTGAAGATAAAGAAAAATGAACAGAAGGAAATGGCATCAGAGGTTACAGTATATATGTACATTGCTTTCTTTGAACCCACTTCTAACAACTGGGTAGCTCGTTAAACCTTGATTTTCAAAATTAATTGTGTGCACATCACCTGGGGATCTTGTTAAAATGAATATTCTGATTCCATAAGTCTGGATTGGGGCCTGAGATTCTGCATTCCTAACAAGCTCCCAAGCAATGCTGCTGCTGGCTTGGGGACAACCTGTCAAATAGCAAAGCTGTAAAGGACTTTGAGACATTAGAGTCTGCATCCTGTCTAATGTTAAACCATTTAAGTATGGTCATCACCCCCTAGGTTGAAAATTAAAAAAACAAAACTCATAGGTAGAATAAATGTCAAATCAAGGCACAGGTAACAGGTATACTCTCTCCTTTCATTCACAACTCATTTAATCTTAATAAAAATTTCAGGAGACAGGGAACATTATCTCCCTTACCCAGGTGAAGGGACTGAGGAATAGAAGTATTAAGGAGGCTGATCAAACTACATGTCTGGAAAGGGACGGAGCAACATTTTGCATAGAGGGTTCATGTCTTCTCATCCAGCTGCTTGGTATAGTGCTTTATATGAGTAAAGGGGTTTTCACATGCATGAACACGTTTGATCCTCACGATATATGCCCTGTGAGAAAAGTACAGCAGGACATTATTATCCTTATTTTTGTAGACGAGGAAAATAAGGCAAGAAAGATGAAACAGCTTGGATAAAATCCTACAGTTAATTAGCAGCAGAGCTAGAGCTGTCATTGAGCCCTCCTGACTCCCAGTCCTCTTCTCTCTATCATTATCCTGCTACTCAACAGTAATCAATGTGTAAACTAGAATGAAAACAACAACAACAAACAGTAATATGCTTCAGAAATTTCCAACAGGGAAAAATTAGCATTATTTACAAATTAAATCTATTAAGATAACTTATAAATATGAAACACTGGTGTTCAGCTTTTATTTCAGTTTCAAAGATCTCAAAACTTAGATTTTTCCATGATTCCTAATTCTACAATGATATCCCATGTTGGGGAGAAGATGTCATGAGGGGTCATGGATCATATTATGTTATTGTTAATAGTTTTTATAATTGCCTTATTTTCATTCTCATACTTTAATCTGCATTAGGAATTGTTTTTCTTGATTTTAAAGTTCTATCGTGGGTAGCTGGAAGTAAAACACATTTCAGATGATTCTGTCTCATTTCACATAACAAAAATAATATTCACTCTATTGTATAGATTATTTTAATTCTGTATCTTCAATCTTTCTCTCTACTGCCTCTTTTCTATCAATATTTAAACATAGGCATCTTCCTCCCATAGTAAAATAAAAGGCTTTTCTTTGAACCCACATGTTGCTACACATACCACCCTATTTTTCTTCTTTCCTACAGAGACAACCATGCTTAAAGGTCTGTGTATATGCACTATCTCCCCTTCTCCATTTAACTCCTCAACCAACTATAGTTCAGATTCTTCCCACATCACTCCATTGAAACTACTATCTTTAAACTCATCAGCTACCTACAGCACTGGATATGTTTACTTCTTTCCTTTGTGAAATGTCCTTCTCCCACTGGCTTCTGAAGCTAAAGACCTTACTGAGTTTCTCTCAATTTCCATGTTTGTTTTTTCTCATCTTCCATTGTAGATTCCTCTTCCTATATTCAGTCCTCATTAATAAGCAGATATTTATTGAGACATATTTTGTTCTTTATATTATACTAGGTTCTGGGGATAAAATTGTAATTTAAAAATATTTTTCCCTACCTTTCTGGAACTTTCATTCCAATATGGAACAGGCCATATGAGTCACGAAGTCAGGAAATCTTCCCTGAGGCAATGATAGTATAGGTGAAATCTGAAGGGTGAGTAATAATTGATGAGGTGAAGAGAGAAGGAAAGAACATTCTACACACTAGGAATGCTTGCAGAAAGGCCTTTGATTATGAGGAAAAAGGTAGGGTAAGGGATTACGTTGGAGAGGTGGTAGACACATGTTAATGATTTTGCTTTCTTTTATAGGAAGCCTAGAAATGTTTTAAGTGGTGGGTAAACCTGATCAGATCTGCATTTCTGAAAGATCACTCTGTGTATAATATGGTAAAGAATTGGAGATTATAATAGTGAATTAGGGTATTATACATCATTCTGAGGCAATTGCAGTGGTTCAGCCTATAGACAATGGTTGTTTCATGTAGGCTAAGAGCAGCAGAGATTGAGAAAACAGAGTTGGATTAAATATGAAGAATGAGGAAGAGGAAGATTTCAAAGATGGCTTGTGGGATAAATAAACTTTGAGTCATTTGTGGGAATGGGTTAGGAAGGGGATTTTACTCAGGTTAAGAGACTAATGTTAGTACAGGGAAATGGACACCATTTCTATTACAATGACAAGGGAAAATGAATAAGCGAGGAAGCAGGTACATTTGTAGGTTTGGAGATAGGAAGGTGGATGGGTTGCCATCTGGTAATTTCTATGTTTATTGAGAATAGAAAGGTAAATTTAACTCCTGAAATTGAAGAGGAGCATGGTGACATGGTAAGTTGAACAAATTTAGTGGAATATGTTGAAATGAAAGCTGAAAATAAAGCCAGGCAAACTTATAAAAATTGCTGACCAATGGGATCTTGATTCCAAAGATGAAAGTAAATTCTTCACCAATGAAAAGTCTTCTTGTATCACGCAGAAAACCATCACTCTCTCCATTCTTTTGGAAATTTTAGCTGGATTTTGGGAGAAACATTGGGGATAAACGGAAATATTTTAATATGATAATTTTTTTTCCTTTCTCTGCTATACTAAGACTGGCAACTAGGGAAGCAATGCACACACATGCCAAACATTGACAAATTTATGCTGATTCAGTGCAATGAGACCACATGAAAGGAAGTTACAAAATACTTGTTCAAGATAAATAAATTTTCCTAGGAGGGCAGTTGGGCACTGACAGAAGTAAGTATTATAGATGAAATCTGGCAGGAAACCAAAGACTTGGAATTTTTAAAATTTATTTTTATAGATTTAAGGGGTATAAGTGCAGTTTTGTTACACTGATATAGTACATAGTGGTGATGTCTGGGTTGTAGTGTAACCATCACCTGAGTAGTGTACATTGTACTCATTAAGTAATTTCTCATCCCTCACCCCCTCCCACCTTCCCACCCTCTCACCCTTCTGAATCTCCACTGTCTATTATTCCACTCTCTATGTCCATGTGTACATTATTAGCTCCCACTTGTAAGTGAGAATCTGCAGTATTTGACTTTCTGTTTCTGAGTTATTTCACTGCAGATAGTGGCCTCCAGTTTCATCCATTGCTGAAAGGCATGATTTCATTGTTTTTTATGGCTGAATAGTATTGTATGGGAGATACACACACACACATATACACCCACACCCACACATACCACATTTTCTTTTTTTAGTCATCGGTTGAAGAACACTTAGATTGAGTCCATATCTTTGCTATTGTGAATACTGCTGTGATAAATATATGAGTGCAGGTATATTTTTGATATAATGATTTATTTTCCTTTGAGTATATACCCAGAAGTGAGATTGCTTGATCAAATGGTAGTTCTATTTTTAGTTCTTTGAGAAATTTTCATACCAATGTACCAATTTAGGTTCCCACCAAGAGTGTATATGTGTTCCCTTTTCTCTGCATCCTTGCCAACATCTGTTATATTTTGACTTTTTAATAATAACCATTCTGACTGGTGTAATACGGTATCTCATTGTGGTTTTAATTTTCATTTCTCTGGTAATTAGTGATGTTGAATAATTTTTCATGTGCTTTTGGCCATTTGTATGTCTTCTTTTGAAAATATCTGTTCATGTGCTTTGCCCACTTTTTAATGAAGTTACTGTTTTATTTTTGTTCAGTTGTTTGAGTTCCTTGTAGATTCTGGATATTAGTCATTTGCCAGATGCATAGTTTGTGAATATTTTCTCCCATTCTATAGGTTGTCTGGTCACTCCATTGATTATTTCTTTGGCTGTGCAGAAACATTTTAGTTTAACTCATTTGTCTATTTTTGTTTGTGTTGCATTTGCTTTTGAAGTCTTAGTCATGAATTCTTTGCCTAGGCCAATGTCCAGGAGAGTTTTTCCTAGGTTTTCTTCTATAATTTTTATAGTTTCAGTTCTTACATTTAAAGACTTGGAATTTAGATAAGTGTTTTAAGGAAATATCCTAAAATATATGATTTTCTCACCTTGGAAAAGAGATCAAAATAATTTTGCATATTATGTTTTAGTTTAAAATACACTGTTACATGTGTACTGGAATCAAAGAAAATATATTGGTTGGTGACATCTGGTATAAAAAGATTTTATCTCTTTTTCTGTTTGTTGTTTGTTTTCTTTCTTCTTCTTCTTCTTCTTTTTTTTTTTTTTTTGTAGATATGTGGTCTCACTATGTTGCTCAGGCTGGTCTTGAACTCCTGACCTCAGGTGATCCTCCTGCCTTGGCCTCCCAAAGTGCTAAGATTACAGATCTGAGCCACCATGCACAGCCCAAAAAGGTTTTATCTCTATGTATAAACTTTGATTACCCACATAGACTAGAATAATAGAGCCAGTGATAATTGTGATACCACTTATCACAGCATGCTTTGTGAATAAATAAGGCAATAAGACAAAAAACTCTCCTCTTTCTGAGTGTAAAAACCTTTGTACTACTGTAGTTCAACTTATATATTTTTGTCTGATGCTTTCATTCATAACTTGACACCAATGTTATTCTTGTTAAATGTAAGCAACTGAGAAATGGGCAGCAGCAAAAAATCTCATGGTTTGAGATGCACAACTAACACATCCTTTTTATACTATATGTATCTCAAAGAAGCACATTGGATGTTGAAAGTACTCTATTCAGGGACAGGGTTGGAAGGATGGGCTCTTTGGGTCACTTTCTTCCTTGTCCCTTACCCATAACAAATAAAATAAACCTTGAATCATTGTTTAAATAGCTCTGCTCCATTAGACTGGTCTGTGAATGGGTCAAAAAATAATATAATAAATACTTAGTTTAAGTCTCTAGCTAAATTAGAAGCTGCTGGAAAACTGCCTACTCACACAAATTTTTTTAAAAAGACAGGTTGTTGGTGTTTTCAGCTTTCCATAGGTTATGTTGTAGTAAAGATCAACCCCTATTTTCAGTGTCTTACAGCATCAAATATTTACTTTTCACTCATTTTACATTTTGGCTGTGGTGGCTGAGGCTCTGTTCCATGTATCTTCTTCATTACAGATCACTTCTGAACGATCAACCTCTATATGGAATAGGTATTCCTAATTTCAGAGGAAAAAAGAAGGAGCTAAAACACAGAAAAAGCTTTTTTCCCCCTGCTTCTGCTCAATTGTGATGTACAGCCAGTCCACTGGCATTATATTGGCCAAATCAAGCTGTGTATCCACATCTTACATCAATGGGGAAGGGGTATATACCCTTCTCACAGGGCATTTCTGAAAATCACATGGCAATGGGTAGGGATCTATAATCCTCTTATGGGAGGGGAAAAAATAATTAGGAAATCTCCCACACTTTGTAAAATTTAATGCAAGAAAGCATGAAAGTCATAATGTATGAAACAAGAAGAGAAAGGTAATAGCAAACTTTCCTTTATTGAAAAACTATATTAGATAAACAAATACAACTATGTTTTCTGTGGAATAACAAGGAAAACAATAAAGCCAGAAAGCTTAAAGGAATTGATAAGTCTCTCTCATACAAACATAAACAAAATAAGCCATAGAGTCAGACAAAATAGAATATAATTTATCATACCAATCAGTCAGTGTAGGAAATAACCTAAATGATCAAGTTATTAGATGCCCAAACAACACAACATGTTATTAAATTCAACGTCTATTTTAATAATAATTATGTGTAAATTAGGAATAGAAAGATATTTCCACAGTATGATAAAATGTGTGTGTCTCAACCCAGGAGCCAATAGCCTGTTAAATATTGAACATCGAGGAAATCCCACTAAAGTAAAAAACAAATTTAACAGGAAGGTAGACAAAAATATTTGTAACAATTTTAAATACCTTAAAGTATACATGTTTTTAAAAAAGAAAGAAAAGAGAAAACAAGTACTACTTGCATAAAAATTGGTTATTGGTTCTAGGACATGAATAAACAATTCACAATGGAAAAAATACAAGTAGATAATAACCATATATTATTAAACACAACTATAAACCAAAGGAAAACAAATTGTAATAATAACAACTCATTTGTGCCTCTGAAAGGCTTTTTAAAAAGTGATAACTATTTTGCCTAGGGTGAATCATTTGTGGGATTAAAGCAAGTGTAGTTTTCTGGAAGGCAATTGGTCTGTGTGTATCAAAAGCTTAAATTGTCACCTAATGACTCAAATTCCAGGAATTTGGAAGAATCAAAGATTCAAAACAAGATTTAAGTGTAGAGCATAAACATTATGGTGCTAAATTTTAATAGCAAAATGCTTGGAACAGCTTTAATGACTAATGTATGGAATTAATTTAATATAATAATTTAATAAATTATTTACATAATATGCCATACTATAAAATCACATTTTAGAAGAGGATTAAATGGAGTAAAAATTTTTGCAACATATTATCAAGTGTAATCTTTGAATTACAAAAAAGTGTCTAAAATATGAACCAAATTTTTCTAAAAAATAATTTGTGTTTGTGTGTACCTAAGAAAAATCAGTGAAAACAACTGGATACCAAAATATTAATGCTTATCTCTAGATGTAGGGCTACAGAGAGTTTTTTAAATTCAATTATGCCAATTTCAAATTTTCTTTAAATAATATATTTACATTCATGATAAAAACTACTTGTTATATTTCTTTAATTCAGAGACTTGCTACTGTCTTCACTTTTTCAGGAAACATTCTTATTTATAACCTCTTTCTTAATTTCAACCCACATTCTCTTCTCCTTCATGCCCTAATTTATTTGACATGTTTCTTACAGGCTGTGTTAAGGTATATTGAAGTCTATCTTCTTTTCAGATTGTAAGCTATTTAAGGTAAAGACTATGCAAAGTCTGTGTCTTATATTCCATCACTTTGTGTATACACTGTGCATACGCAATAAATATAGCTTAAGTGTATGAAGATTACAAAGTATAGAGAGGGCATACCAGTAATTCAGGCACTAGTAAACTAGAGAACATGAGTCACCTTTTACGGCTAAATCAAGTCAGTGTAAAGAAACTTCCATCACTCATGAATCCAGCAAAAGTGGGTTACCCTTTCATTTATGTTCCCACAACACCTGGCACATCCTGTTTTATAAAGATTATCACATTAGTGTTGTGATTGTCTTTTTCAGACCGTGACTCCTCATCCATCATATATACCCTCATAGCCCTAACTTTGAGAGATGTTTGCCCCATCTTAAGAGTTCAGTAAATGCTTTCTAAATAAATGAATGGCTTTAACTGTGGAAGGAAGAATATGGAAAATAGAGAATATGAAAATATGGGTGACAGGCACACCTATAGCCAGGACTTAAGCATTACAAATGAGATTCATGTAACCCTAAAACATTTATACTCCCTTAATATTTTGAAATTAAAAACAAGAAAGAAAATATGGGATCTGAGTTACAGCAGAGTGGAAAAGATCCTGGTACTGTAAGATTTGGGTTTTTCCTCATCTACAAATTAATCATAGGACCTTGTATAAGTCATTCTCTTCTTCTATGTAAAAGGAGGCAATTGGATTAGACGATTCGTAAAGCTTCTTTCAACTTTGACAACTTGGAGTCACAGCAATGGATTTAAATCACTGACTATATATTAAGATGGGCCCAGGTCTAGGAGTTAGACTTTCAGTTTATTCTGTACATTTTTCTTGCCTATGGTGAGATTTTCCCCTAGTCTCAGGACCCAAAATTTCAACTATCCAACCTATAGCAAATGAAATTGATATTTGGATACTGGACATAGCAAAATGATCAGATATGTAGTTCTGAAATATTGTAAGAATGAAGATGAAGAGGAAGCAAGTATCTATACACTTAGTAGAGATGCTCTGCAAACTCATAGCTGCCCTTAGCAGAGCTCTGTAGAAAGGCAGTACATTCTTTCCACAGTTAAAGAAAAGTACTTTTTTCCAGTAATGGACTAACTTAAAATATAATTTTTACTGTCAAATGTAACTTTCAGGACTATTCACATATCAGAAAGAATCAACACTTTCTCAAGGTAAAATGCAATGTGTAATAGGCTTTTACATTAGTAAATATATTTTGCTCCCCCCATTGAGATGTCAAGGATAAATTTTATGAAGTTTTTCACAATCCGGATGTCCTTGAAAACCTTGTCTGTGGCTGATAGTAGAGAGCCAACCAATGTAAAGCAAACAACGACTGAAGTTCATAACATTATTGAAAGCATCCCAGTTTCAACAAGGCTTTCCTCAATCAAGATGTGTCTTTTCAGTAATTCTTTTCCTGATTCAAGAGAGGAAATGGGATCCTCTAAGATGTTTAGGTCACAGGTAACTATGCTCTGGTCCTCAGGCTCAATCTAGCCTTCTGTTTAATTTGACCAAGTCCCTAATATAATATCTATTAGAACCACATTTTGAATTTTCAAAATGGCATCTCAAGTTTTTGATGGTAAAAGTATTATGGGAGATAAGAAATAGATATTATTTTTAAAATATAGCTTTTTGTTATAAAATAAAATGCAACATCCTCTGCTTTTTAGGAAATTGAATAATTTTTTTCTCTTTTTATCATTATCTTCATTTATTTATTTATTTTCAGCATATTATGGGGGTACAAATATTACGGTTATGTATATTGCCCATGTCCCTCCCTTCCCCCTCGAGGCTGAGCCTCAAGCATGACCATCCCCCAAATGTTGCATATCTCACTCGTTATGTTTGTATATACCAATCCCCTCCTCCCCTCTCCCACCTGCCGGACACCCGACAAATGTCATTCCTATATGTCTACTTAGGTGTTGATCCGTTAATACCAATTTCTGGTGAGTACATGTGGTGCTTGTTTTTCCATTCTTGAGATATTTCACTTAGTAGAATGGGTTCCAGCTGTATCCAGGAATATACAAGAGGTGCTACATCACCATTGTTTCTTAAAGCTGAATAGTACTCCATGGTATACATATACCACATTTTGTTAATCCACTCATGTATTGATGGGCACCTGGGTTGTTTCCACAACTTCGCAATTACAAACTGTGCTGCTATAAACATTCGAGTGCAGGTGTCTTTTTCATAGAGTGACTTTTTACTACAAGGCTATAGTAATTGAAACAGCTTTGTATTGGCACAAGAACAGGGACATTGACCAGTGGAACAGAACAGAGAACCCAGATATAAAACCATCCTCAGATAGCCACCTAATCTTTGACAAAGCAGACAAAAATATACACTGGGGAAAAGAATCCGTATTCAATAAATGGTGCTGTGAAAACTGGATAGCCACATGTAGAAGACTGAAACAGGACCCACACCTTTCACCTCTCACAAAAATCAACTCACACTGGGTAACAGACTTGAACCTTAAGTGTGAAACTATTAGAATTCTAGAGGAAAGCATTGGAAATACCCTTCTAGACATTGGCCTAGGCAAAGAATTTATGAAGAAGATCCCAAAGGCAATCACAGCAGCAACAAAAATAAATAAATGGGACCTGATCAAATTAAAAAGCTTCTGCACAGCCAAAGAAACTGTCAAGAGAGCAAACAGACA
>CAUYPO010021523.1:0-20501 GCA_963574435.1 Cheirogaleus major | reverse complement strand
TAATACTCCAGTTAGCACTTGTGTAGATATCCTTAGAAAATGTTATTATAGACTATAATATCAACAGTCTTCAAACTTTTTGCTCATGAACCACCTAAAAGAATTTGTGAAACCCTGTGCTCCCTTGAGTATTTGTATTTAACATGTAAAATTCTTCATTAGAAATTTAAAGAATGTTAAAGGATAAAATTTCTAGTGTATCACCAGTCAATATTGGCGATTTAAAAATAAAATCATTGCACCCTTATTTTAATGTCTAATTGAATATTATTGTTATAGCCAGTATTTTATGTTTTAAAATATATGAACAAAACCTTCTTTAGTTGTGGAAAATTTACCTATTTTATTTTTATTGTTGAAGTAACATTCTACTCACTTCACAAAATTTTGCCTTATCTTAATTTATTTTTATGCCCAAAAGTCTTTATTGATCATTTATAACATTTATCTGCAATAAAATACTTGTGAATTGAATTTTAATTTTTAAAACTTCTGTCACTAAAAATCTCTATGTGCTAAAAATATTTTTCTCTAGTTTATCATTATAATTTTTTATACACAATTCATCAAAATGAATTCAATATGTCATGAATTTAGATGAATACTTTTGAACAAAAATTTTTTTTCCTTCTTTTATTGAAATATAACCATTGTGCATGTTTTTGGGGTGTATGTGACATTTTGATACCTTCATAGAATATAAAGTGATCAAATTACAGTAATTGGGATGTCCATCACTGCAAACATTCATCTTTTCTTTATTAACTCAAATATTTATATTTTCTTTGTATTGGGAACACTATAAATCTTCTAGCTATTTTGAAATACACAATAAGTTATTGTTAATTATATTTTCTCTATTGTACTACCAAACACTAGAATTATTTCTTCTATCCAGCTTTATATTTGTACCCGTCAGCCAACTTCTCTTTATCCCCCACTTCCTCCTCTTCCTTCTAGCCTCTGGTAACCACCATTCTACTTTCTACCTCCATAAGATCTCCCTTTTTTGCTCCTACATATGAGTGAGAATATGCAATAATTTCCTTTCTGGACCAGCCTTATTTCACTTAATATAATGACCTCCAAGTAAGAGGACATATTGTAGGGGTTTTTTTTCTTCTTTTTTTGATTTAATGATGAATCTACTAAGCTCTACTCTCCTCACTGAAATATGAATGATGATATATGCATGAGGATACACCACTTTTTCCTTTCTGACTTTGAGAACACATCTTATTATAATAATGTCTTCATATGTACAATAAAATTAAACATGGACTAAGTAACTTGTTACTCTGAGTTATAGAACTATATATCTATCAAGGAATCCTAGTGTTGTAAAACATAAAGGCATGTTTTATATTTATATACTCACTATGACACAATGATGAAATTATAGCTCAATAACTCATCTTTTCCAACTCATATCATTTATAAAGTATGTAATAATCGGATTAATTTTCTATATTATTTTGGCTTCTTGTTTAACTTTATAAATGCTATAAACCACTGTTTTTATAGGGAGATCCTATAACCATGTATTAGAAAATAAAATTCCTACTTATCTCCAAAAATTTGTAAGGCATATAAAATAAATATGTATCATGAGAAAGGATCAGTTCAGTTGATATTCTCAAAACGATAAATTGAATTCATGGCTAGTCAAGTGTCTTGAATTGCTTTACTCACATTACATCTCACTGAAATCTGAAGACAGTTTGGGTTAACAAAAAAAATTTTAAAAACATATTTTGCCAAAAGAAAATTATGAACTGTACAGATTCCATTGTAGAAATCTGATTTTCCCCTAGAGCATGCAATGCAAACAAAGAAACTAATGATGTCATTCAACAGCAATACCTAAAAGCCAGTTGGGATATTTACTAATGTAACTACTCTCTGATAATTACCTGCTCCCTGGTAAAGAAAAAAAACAAAAAAGTCTTCTAAGGCTACTCCAGGCAAAAAGCTCATTTGGCACTTGCTAAAGTAGGTCAAGACACAAATGATTGAAATATTAAATTCAGTTATACAGTTTAGGCTCTATGTGACATCCCAAGCACCTAAGGGAAAAACAAATTCTGGAAATGAACTCATTTTTTCCTAGAATTCCTAGAAATGAAAAACAACAAAAAAACTTCTTGTAGACACTTAGACCAATGACTTTATTTTTGTTCACTTACTTATCAGAGATCTAACTTCAAAAATTTACTAAGCTTTTATGTAAATCGATACACCCATCATTAAAACAGCAGCAAGTAACCCCTATATAACTTGATTAATATACCCATAGTACCAAAATCACACGTTAGCATTATTAGTCATAATTAAATGATTTTTAATAAATTCACTGTTTTGTGAGTGTTATATTTTCATTCCTTTTCTACATCAAAATTGGCTATATCAAAATTAAGAATGCCCATTCATCAGAAGGTACTATTAAGAGTCTGAGAAGAAAAGCTATGAAGTGGGAAAAGATATTTATAATGTGTACATCCAACAAAGTACTCAAATAAATAACAAAAGACAGAACGATCAACAACCATCACAGATTGGACAAAATCCTAGAACAGACACATCAGAAAAAAAGAATAGACATCTAAAGAGCAATTAAAGACACTTCAGGAAAAAAAGGATGGTTATCCAAAGAGTAACTAAATATATAAAAATATGCTCACTATCATTGGTGCCCAAGGTATTGCCAAACAAAACCACAAGGAGATAGCAAATGCACCACCCAGCAGAAAATACCAAATGTTAGCAACTATGAGGAGTTAACGAAAAGCACATATTCTTCTGGTATATCTATAAATTGGTATAAAATAGCTCAAGAGTATCTACCATGGCTAAAAATAAATATACACTATGGACAACAATTTTAGGCTTACGTTTTTATTCAACAAAAATATAAATGTGTGTGCCATGCGCGCCACCTGGGGATTGGACTCGCTTGAAGCTCTGGCATGTAGGGGGGAGGAGGGGTGGTAGGGGCAATGTATGTAACCCTAACAATATTTGTACCTCCATTATATGATGAAATAAAAGGAAAAAAATATATAAATGTATATTCAAAGCACACAAATAGTAAAAGATTTATGGTAGCAGTATTAGCAGTAGTCAAAATAGAAACTACCTAAATGTACATCAGTAAAATAAGTGAATAAATTATGATATGTTCTCACAATCAACCAATCAACATTGGATGGATATCAAAAAATACTACTTAAACTGGAAAAATCAAGCACAGAATGTATATACTGTATGATTCCAATTTTATAAAGTTAAAAGTCATGCAAAATTAATCTATGATTTTAGAATACAGAACATTGGTAACATTTGTAAATAGGAAACCATATAGGGACTAGAAGAGGGTTTTAGGGACCAAGGTATTATCACCTGATTTTGGTGCTGGATATATGTGTTTGTGAAAATTAATCATGCTCTACACATACAACTTGTGCACAGTTCTATTCTTATATTTTATGAGAAATATGTATAGAAAAATTTGAAAATAAATTTAAATGTTTTTGAAAAGAAAATTAATGTGGAGTATTGCTTATCAAATATAATATTATGCTAAAATATATTATGATTTAAAATAATGACACTGGCATAGAAATGAGCAAATAGAACAGAGAAAAGAACAGGAAAAGAACAGAGATCCTAGAGACAGCTTCCAAAGGAATTTGATATATGATAATAATTATTTTGCAACTTAATAGGTATAAATGAACTGTTTAATCACTGTTTTACCTTTCCTTCTTTTAGAAAATTCATGATCATGAAGAATTTGATCCCTACCTCTCCAAATGGATAAAAGACAAAAGTAGAAACTAAAATTGTAAATGTAATGAAAAAAAATGTTGGAGATATTATATATGGACTAAAGAAAAGAAGTTGTACTCAAAATAATACCCAAAAATGTAAAACCGATAAAATTTAAGTGTGATTATGTTATTATTTCATAATTTGGTTGATGAAGGCATTGGCAGCTGACTGGTTGGGTAAAGATATCTGTAACATTGAAAACTTAGTTTTATCCAGTCAAAAATCTAGATATGCAGTGACATACTAAAATCAACAGCAAAAAAAAAGGAAACTTGGAAAAATACACAAAGGTTTAAATAGGTAATCAACAGAAAGAAAAACCTAGATGTGTAATTATACAAAAAAGGTGCTCATATTCAATAATAAGAAAAGAACACATTAAACTTATATAAATTCATTCCAGATACCACTCAGGAGATTAGTAAACATTACAAAATTTGATAATGCTAATTGCTAGAAAGGAATGAGGGAAATAAGAAGACACGGGTCAGCCTGCAAAGACCTAAATCTGGACGTGCTTTAGCAAATTAATTATTTCTATATCCTATAATACAGCAAACCCTCACCTGGGATTAAAATTTTATAAAATGCTTGCATATTCATCTCAAACAGGGCCTACATTTAATTATTAATTGTTGTGTTGCTTTTGTAATGGAAAAATGGAGAGAAACTAGGTCTCTATCATTAACAGAGGATATAATTCCAATGTAACTTATAAGTGCCATGAAACACAGATGATTGAAACAATATGCTAAATGTATTAAATACATAATAATATTGAACTGCTTGTTCAGTTAAAAAAAAGCAGAATATCACTTTTTATATACTAAAACATTCAAAATAATTATAAATATTATAAAGGAATACATATTAATTCAGGAATCCACATCACTCACATTAGAGTGATTGTTTTTGAAAGAGTGGAGAAAGAAATGAATATTGCAATGAAAAGAGAATGACTAAACAAAATAAATTGGTCACCCTCCAGTGACCAATAGTAGCAGTATACAAATGAACAGGCAAGAATTAACTCAAAAGTTATCATCACGATTTTTTAGAGATAAAGTCTTGGTTGTTGTCTGGGCTTATCTCCAACTCCTGGCTTCAAGGAATCCTCCTGCCTCAGCCTCCAGAGTTTCTGGGATTATAGATGTGAACCACTGCACCCTGCTCATCATCAAATTTTTTAATGTACACCTTGAAGTGGGTATTGATTTTTCTTTCTTTTTTTTTTTTTTTTGCTCTGACATGAACCCAGAGTAGTGGGCATTGATTTGATAGACAAGACCTCCATGAAAGAAAAGCACTGAAAGAGATGTAGAAGGGGGTTGACATATTGTGAATAAATATTTTTTGTAGTTTTTGTAGAAGACAGGGTTAATTCAAAAAATTTTTCTCCCCAAGGGTTTTAATTTGTATATATATTTATGTTATAATATAATATATATGCTATTCTGTGTATTGTTATGAATGAAGAGCACAAAGTACCAAAATAATATGTAAAAGAAATAAACTTACTGAAGGTAGCAAAAGAAAATCTAACAAGTTTTAGTCCTAATAGCAGAAAATTTGCTACTCAGTGCATTGAAACAAAACTTTATCATGTGACAACTTGGAAGGAACTGGAATCTATTATCCTAAGTGAAGTATCTCAGGAATGGAAAAACAAACACAGCATGTTCTCACTAATAAGTAGGAGCTAAATGATAAATACACACAGACACACAGAGTAGTCAAAGACATTGGAAACTAAGAAGAGGGGAGGATGAAAGAGGGATGAGGGATATAAATTTACCTGTCAGGGACAATGAACACTGCCCAGGTGATGGACACACTGAAAGCCCTGACTTCAGCATTATACACTGTATCCATGTAACAACAACATTTGTACTCTCTCAATATTTTGAAATTTAAAAAAATAAAAAAAAATCAGACTTAAATCTTTTCTCCTTACATTCTTTCTCTCTATTGTAAAACATATCATCTTTTCTTAAGTTTCACTCACCTGGAAAATTCAGAAATCTGCCATCCAAATTAAGGTTTTTAGGATTTTTTTCAAAGGAATAATTTGGTAAAATAAGATAATCTACAACTTACTACCAGTTTAGGACACAGTCACTAAAGTGATTTAAATTAAAACGTGAGTCAATGCCTATAAGCTTATGGTTATAAGAGAAATGATTTATGATTTACTCATAACAAGGCATACATTAAAATTCATTACATATTTTACTAGAATGTAACAAACAAAACTAATTCATTGGTACATTGAAATGGCCAGTAATTAAAAATGTCATGTCAGGTCCAGCCTACTTGAATTCTCAACATTTGTTAAGATTTCTGTAGTAACATTAGAAAAGATGGGCATGCTCAAAGATGTGCATTTGATACTTAAATTTTTACTAGAGCCTTTACTTTCAGTAATGATTTTCTTATTCCTGTATAATTAGAGATTACCCAATCAAAAAAAGAAAAAATCTTCCCAATAGAAATGAAATTAAGTGAAACTAGTTGTAGTATGGTAGCAAATTGTGCATCAGTGCTATTGTTTTAGTGAGTGACTGAAATAGCCAAATTGGCCTCAATGACAAAATCAAGTAGACCACTTGAAATGATAATTTGTTTTTGTTTTCCTTGAGGCACAAATTCAAAAGTGTAAGAAATCCTAGTTTCCACTTTCTTTAGAAGGCAGTAACATGCTTTACTGAGCTAATAATTTGTGTAATTCCTAAGGTTTCAATTAATTTACATGAAGAAAATAAGCAAGTTTTAACTAAGCCTTATTAATTCACATAGCAATTTCCACTGTAGAATTTTCCAGGGAAATTTTTAAAATACCAAATCTCATCAACTGGATTTATTATGGCATAGCATAAAAGAGATATTATATAACACCATATGTAATTATTTTAGAAAGCAGGAGGCTTAGAACACTAAAATTAATAACTAAAAATATGTTTATTATTTTATTTAGAGATAGTGGTCATTTTAAAAATACCCAGATTATAAATTTAGTATTTGTGTCTACCCAAAATTTGCACCTTGAAGCCCCAACTGCCAATGGCCTGTATTTGGAGACAGAGCCTCAAAGGAAGCAATTATGGTTGAGTGTCTTTCTAAGAAGTGACACCAGAGATCTCAGCCTTTCTCTCAGACTTCCACACACATATGCAAGAAAGCTCATGTGAAGACAGTGACAAGGGGTCACCCATAAGTCAGGAAGAGAACCTTCACCAGATAACAAATCAACTAGAATTTCGATCTTGGACTTACGGCCTCCAGAATGGTGAGAGATTGATTTCTATTTTTAAGCCACCCACTTTATTGTATTTTGTGGTGGCAGACTGAGCTAATACTTCAACTTGGGGAGAATTTTTACATTTGTTTAGATATCTCTGATTAACTTTGAAATATGTTAAAATATAACTTTATGTTATAGAAATATTTAAAATGAATTTTAAATCAAGTAAATTAGAATATATTATTCAATATACTATTTACTATATACATTGAATATATGTAATATACATATTTTATATATGGGCATATATATCTATCCATATAATGGCATACTGGAATCAGCCATCATCCACTTCCTAAAAATGCTTTATTCCAAGTTTAGAGAAAATGGAGAATTGAGTCTCCTCTCAAATAGCTTATTTTATATTTGGGGTCACAAATTTAGGTCCCAGACTTTGAAGAAGGAAAGTAGGAATAAGAGAAAGAATAAAAGAGTTTTTTTTAAATTTTTTCATTAAGCAAAGAACTCTGCTATATGGATGCATTGATTAGATTAATTGTAATAATTTTATAAAGTATACATGTATCAAATCATGTTGTACACTTTAAATATGTACAACTTTTATTTGTAAATTTTACCTCAATAAATCTGAAAAAATAAATAACAATGAAAAAAACTTAAGGTATGAATTTGAAAACTTAGATTAACTGTGACAATTCATTGAAATAAACAAACTGCCAAAGCTCACTCAAAAATAAGTAGATAATCTGAATAGCCCTAGATCAATTAATAAAATTAAATTAATGAAACTAAAGTCCTAGATGGCTTTACTGGGAAATATTCCAAACATTTAGGGAGAAAATACAAATTCACAAAATTGGTTCCAAAAAAAATGAAAGGAACATAGCCAAATTATCAGAATTACCCTGACACCAATTCCAACAGCATTACAAGAATGGTTAACTAAAGAGCAATATGCCTCATAAACACAGGCACATTCTTTACAAAACATTACCAAATTGAATCCAGTAATATGTATAAAATATTCTATATAAGAATCAAGTAAAGCTATCCTAGGAAAACAATGATGGTTTACCAATAGAAAATTAATCTAGGGAATTCACAATGGGAACAGGCTAAAAAAGGAAAAAGCCATATGACTATCTCAAAAAATAATAAAGAACATTTCACAAAATTCAGTATCCATGCATGATAAACATTCTTTACAAACTAGGAATGACAGGGAATCCATATAACACTACTAAAAAAGCATCTACAAAAATTCTACTGCTGACACTGTATACAATAATGAAAATGGAATGTTTTCTCCCTAAAATCAGGAACACATAAGGATGTTCTCTTCCACCACTTCTACTAGACACTATATTAAAAGCCCTAGGTAGGGCAATGTGAAAATAAAAAGAAATAAAAGGCATAAAAGTTGGAAGGATGAAATAAAATTATTTTTATCTTCAGACGAAATGAGTGTTTTTAGAGAAGATCTGAAGGCATCTAAAAATGTTTTAAAAGCTCCTTAAACTAATAAGTGAGTTTAGCAAAGTGGCAAAATACAAGGTCATTAATCAAAAATCAATTGTATTTCTATATACTATAAACAATGAATTTGAAAGTGAAAGGCAAAAAGCATCATTTACAATAGCATTGAAAGCATGAAATAGTTAAATATCTAACAAAACATATGCAAAATCTGTATGCTGAAAACTACTCAGCAATGATGGAATGAATTTCAAAATATATACATAAACTCTAGTAGGATAATTTACAATATTTTCTGTAGTTATTCATAAGCTGACTCAAAAATTTACAAGGAAAGATGAAATAAATAGAATAGCCAAAATATTTCATAAAAGAAGAACAAGTGGGAGAAAATTCACTACTTGTCCTCAAGAATTAATATAAAAGCTTCAGTAATCCCAACAGTGTAGTATTGGCAAGAGACAGACACAGAGACCAGCAGAATACTACAGACAACCCAGGAGTTGATCTCCATACAAATGGTGAATTGATATTTTAAAAATGTGCAAAGGCAAGTCAATGGAGAAATAATAGTCCCTTTAATAAATAGTACTGGAAAAATTGGATGTCCATGTACATAAAACTGAACTTTGATCTATATAACACCTATGTACAAATATTAGCTCAAAATGGATCATGGACCTAACTTTAAATCCTAAAACTATAAAAGTTCTAAAGAAAACATGCAAGAAAATCTTCATGCCTTTGGGTTAAGTAAAGATTTCTTAGGTACAACAGCAAAAGCATAATCCCATAAAAGAAAAAGATAAATATGATTTCATCAAAATTCTAAAATTGTGATCTATGAAAGGCACTAAGAGAATGAAAGACAAGCCACAAACTAGTTGAAAATAGGATATTTAATCATGAGCTTTTACCCAGAATATACAAATAACTCTTACTACTTGATAAAAAGAAAATAAAAACACAATTTTGAAAAATGGGCAAAGTACTGATGAGGCTACATACCAATGGGATGGCTTAAACCTTGCTTGTGGGAATGCAAAATAGCATAGTCATTTTGTAAAACAGTGTGCCAAATTCTCATAAAGTCAAATATATGCTTACTATACATCTCAGCAATTGTAGAGTATTTGTGTAAGAGAAATGAAAATTTATTTACACACACAAAAATTCTGTACAAAAATGTTTATAGTACCTTTATTCATAATCACCGCATATGTTGCCCTTGCCCCCCAAGTCAGAGCTTCAACATTTGTATCCCCATAATATGCTGAAATAAAAAATAACTAACTAACTAAATAAAAAACATAATCACCATGGAAAGGAAATGATCCAATATTCTTTAGCTGGTGAATGAATAAACAAACAACCCATGGCAAATCCTGGCAACAAAACACCATTTGAAATTAAGTCTAATGAATTAATTATACACACAATATGGAAGAATCTCAAATGTGTACTGCTAATTGGAAAAAGCTACACTCAGTGTGCTTTATACTATATGATTCCATTTACATAGTATTCTGAAATAGTAAAGCTAGATGAACAGGAAACAAATAAGCAGTCTCCACAGTCTGGGGTTAGGGGAAAGTGGTGAATCAAAAGGACCCAAGAGAACCTTTTGAGGTGATAGAATTTTTCTATATCTTGATTATGGTGGTGGTTATGTGCTTGTCCAAACTCAGAAAATTGTATAACATAAAGCGTTTATCTTACTCTATAAATTATAGTATAGTAAAAAATGCAAAAGTACTGATATTTAAGCAATATAATCCAAACAATATATAAATGGATGACTTCTGCTCATGTCTTTTGCCCACTTTTTAATGGGGTTGTTTGATTTTTTTCTAGTTGGTTTTCCTAAGTTCAGATTCTAGTTATCAGCCCTTTATTGGATGTGTAGCACGCAAATATTTTATTCCATTCTATACGTTGCCTGGTCATTCTGCTGATAATTTTCTTGGCTGTGCAGAAGCTTTTATATTTGATCAGGTCTCATTTATTTATTTTATTTTGTTGCTGCTGTGATTGCTTCAGGAATCTTCTTCATAATTCTTTGCCTAGGCCGATGTCTATAAGAGTTTTCCCAACATTTTCTTCCAGAATTCTTATGGTTTCATGTCTTAGGTTTAAGTCTGTTATCCATTGTGAGTTGATTTTTGTGAGGGGTGAGAGGTGTGGATCCTGTTTCAGTTTTCTAAATGTGGCTATCCAATTTTCCCAGTACTATTTATTGAATAAGGATCCTTTTCCCCAGTGTATGTTTTTGTCTGCTATGTCAAAGAGCAGATGACAATGTGAGAATGGTTTTATATCTGGGTTTTTAGTCCTGTTCCGTTGTCCTAACAGTTTTTTGTAATCTTTAGGGCTTTCTATATCAGATTATGTCATTAACAAATGAGAACAATTTCACCTATTTCTTCTATTTGGATGCCAATTATTTCCTTCTTTTATCTAATCGCTCTAGCAAGTACTTTGTTGACTAGAAATTGTGAGTGGGAATCCTTATCTTGTTTGTGATCTCAAAGAAAAAATTTCAACTTTTTACCATTTTACTGTTAGAACTAATAAATAAATACAACAAAGTTACAGGATACAAAATCAACACACACAAATAGTAACATTTTTATACTAACATGACCTATCTGGAAAATTAATCAATAAAACAATTCTAGTTACAATAGCTTGACAAAAAATGACATCGTTAGGCATAAATTTAACCAAGGAGGCAAAATATTTATGCACTGAAAACCATCAAACATTAATGAAAATAATAGGTCGGCAGAATCAACATTGTTAAAATGTCTATACTACCCAAAGTGATCTACAGATTTAATGCAATCCCTATTAAAATACCAACATCATTTTTCACAGATATAGAAAAAATAATTGATTATAATGTTAGCTAGAGGCTTGGCATATATTTTCTTTATTGTATGGATGTACATTCCTTCCAAAGGTAATTTTTGAAGGTTTTTAAATTATGAAATGATGTTGAGTTTTGCCAAATGCTTATCTCATTCAGTCTGTTAAATGTCATATATCACATTTATAGATTTGTGTCTGTTGAACCATTCTTGTAGTCCTGGAATCAATCCCTCTTGACATGGCAAATAATCCTTTTATTGTGCTGCTGAATTGAATTTCCTAGTATTACATGAGTTTTTATGTAACCTTCTTGGAGAAACCCAAAGTTTACAAGATATATTCTAATTTACGATAAATTCAACAACTAAGATATGTTTTAAAAATGTCAGTAGTAAATAGGAAATTTCAAAATTTTTTCAATACTGTTATTTAATGAATCTGTTTTTCTTCTCTTAATGCTATAATTTTACTTTTAGGGATTATATGAACTGAAAAAAATAATCATTCATTTATTCACAGTTTTTCATAACCTTAATTGTGAATGTGTGGCCACTTTATGTTCTAAGATCTATGGCATTTAATGGCATTAATGTATTTAAAATACTTTCAAAGCATAAGCAATTATTTCATTCACACTACTAATTCCACAAGGAAATTAATGAAGAGTGTCACTAAAACAGTTTAGGTTTACGTATTTTTTAATGCCTGTGTCTACTTTCACATTCTGATTAATTTAAACTTGTTCTCAAGGCACTGCTCTCTCTGTTCACTAGGTTTAAACTAAAAATCTAATTGAAAGAATATGTACAGTATCTGTGGTAAGCAGAATTTTAAAATGATCATCTAAGATTCCTGACCTCAGATTATTTGATCAAATGTTAATCTAGGTACTGTTGTCAAAGGATTTTTTCAATATAATTATAGTTACTAAGCATTTTGTCTGAAAGATTATTGGTGTTATCCTAATGTAATCACACAAGCCCTTTACAAATAGAGTGTTGTCCAAGTGGCATCAAACTTAAGAAGGCTTTGATATGCTGGCCTTAAAAATAAAATGGAGTTTTTTTTCCTTTGGGTAGATGCCTAGTCTGAAATTAAAAAAAAAAAAAACCCAAAAAACAATAAAAAGAAAAGGAAAAAAGCAAAAAAATGGAGTCAGATGCAAAAAATGGAGAGTGGCTCCTAGGTGCTGAGAGCTACTCCTCACGATGAACAGTAGAAAAATAATAAAACAATTAATTCTATCAGTGCAACATAGTGGATAACAAGCATAAAATAGTTAATTTTTTTCCAGTTCTTCCCCTCAGTTCATTGTAATTTTGTATCTAGTGTATTCTTCCAATTATTATTTTGAATAATTCAGAGGTGGTGTAATAGATTATAATTAGGTTGAGCTGGAATGTTCTAGATGCAATAAAGTAATTGTCTATCATTCATCTTCTCTGTTTCAAATTTTTCATTTTAAAGTATGCTAATCAATTTACCTTATGTATCATGCTTATTAGTCCTATAAATCAGAAACTTAGGTATTTATATTTTACTAGTAAATTAGTTTATGCAAAAAAATTATTTATTCTCTAACTAGAACCTGCCAAATATTACAGTAGACACTAGGTTTGTAATGTTAAGTACAATAAACAGGGTTCTGAATTATGATTTTAATAAAGTTATTACAAAGATAAATATATAGTCATAAATTATTTTTTAAAGAGCCCTATGAAGAAAAGATATATACTGCTGTGAAACTATATGTAACATTAAATCATTCCTAGTTAAAGTTTTCAGGAAAAAGCTTCTCTGAAGAAGTAAATTATTAATTTGAGCTTTAAAGATGAAAATGAGTTGTATAGATAAAAAAATGGGGAAATGATCTCAGACAAAGGGAACAATGTGTGCAAAGCATGGTGGCATAAGAAAATATAGCTCCTTTAAGAAACTGAAAGAAGTTCACTGGACTGACACAGTAAGAGTATACCTAGGAATAGGGTTTCAGATTTATAAGCAAGAGCCTGATCACAGTGCATTGGAGTTTTTGTTAAGGAGTTTTTTGTTAAGTTTTTCCATTAACCAAATGGAAGTCATATACTCATAATTACTTTGATTAAGATCAAAATGAAATTTTGAAAATTTCCTTTTCTTTTGATTTGAATATATATTGTTAGGCTGGTTACAGAAATTAAATACTGGTAGGAAGGAACTGAAGTATACTAGGCAAGAGATGTTTAATTGGACTACGTGAAGATAAAAATAGAAAAAAAAGTAATTGAGTTTGGAAGGTACTTTAAAATAAAATAGATTTGATCTTTTGATTGATTGAATATGGAAATCAGAGTATACTTCATGATAACTTATAGATTCTTTTCTAAATAACTGGGTATATGGGGGTGCCATTTGCTGAGACATAATATAGGAGAGGATTCTATTGGGCAAGAAAGATTATGTGGTGGTTTGGGACATATTGGATTTTCTATTTTATTTGGAATATGCAAATAAAAATTCTAAGTATTGAGTTGGGCATATTGTTCAGAATTTAAGTTGAGTGGAAAGTTGGAGACATGAATCTAGACATTATTGGTACATATATAATATTTGGAACTGTGTACATAACTGAAAAGAGTTAGGGAGAGGGCATATGGATATATGAATACTTGTGACTTCATGTTGAGATATTCCCAATATTTAATGTCAGAATAAGGGATGAGATTTAAAAAGATTTGTCAAAAAGTTGAGAAAAATTCCAGAGAGAGTGTAGTCATGGAAACTAAATAAAGAACATGTTTCAGAAAGAAACAGGGGATCAACGTTGTCAAATATTGCTGAGAGTTGAAGTAAGATAAAGACTACTAATTATGGCATGAGATGAAGAAAACAGATTCATCGTAGGTCACAGAAAAAGCAGTTTTCAAAAGGGTGATGATGGGAGAAATCACCCAGCGGGTTGTGGATGAGTTGAGGACTATTTATAGAGGGAGAAAGGTTTCAGTGACTATTGGCACTATTTCTTGTACTTGGTTCTGAAAGTTTTCAAAGAAATTGATGAGTAGCTGGAGTGAAATATGTGGTTAAGAAGTACTTTCTTCTTCATCTTTTTTGTTTAAGATAAGCAGGACTTAAAAATATCAAGTTTTTGGAAAAGACTTAGGGATTCCATTAAAAATGAAAGACTAAATACAAAAATTAGCACAATGGTAATTGGTTCTTTACTTTTCTTAAGAATGGATGGGGGATATTAGAGATACAGAAGAAGAAGCATTTTTCTTACTATTATAGAAGAAAAGGAGTAAAACACTGGTGTGGAATGAAGGAGATTGGGAAGTTTGTTATAAGTGTCAGAGTTTTGTTCTGATGCTGTATTATGGAAGTAATTTATTTGAAAAGAAATGAAAATGTTTCAGATATTCAGGGATGAGGGTCTACTTTAGATTGTTGATCACAAATGCATATCGATAACAATTTATCTTTGGGAAATTTTTCCAGCTGTCCTTGGCTATGTCAGTACAATCACAGACTGGATGATAAAGAAACAGGACCAAAGACATTCAGGATATGGGCAGAGGTGTTGTTGCAATCATGAACTTAGGATCTAAGCTGGATACGGAAAGATCTTAATAAAGCAGAGGGATTACAGATTAAAAAAACATGAAAAAACTTATATTTCTAGCATTAATAATGAAATAGAACAGTAAGAGTGAGTATAGCTGAATGAGCAAACTAAAAGGAGAGCTGTTGTGTTAACAGAACAGAATGTTTGATTCTATTATAGTAAAGAATTTTGGGTTTGACATGAAGATGATTGTTTGCTTTAATCAATATATGTCAGCATTTTTTTGAGTTCAGAAGACATATTATAGTGGGTTTCAGTTGGAGTTGATAAGATAGAAATCACAATTATCCAATCATGGCAGTGAGTATAAAGATAGAATGTCTTAATGAAAGGTTTTTAGAAGTAGGAAGACATACATGTGTTTGGGAGCTAAAATTTGTAAGGTAATAGAGATAGAAACATCAAAAATATATGAAAAGCATAGATAAATGCTCTCAAAACATAATGGATAAAAAAACATAGGTGATAATTTTAGCTTTGCTCAAGAAAGGGATAATTTCCTTCTCCAGAAGAACACAAAAAACTTGTGACAATAAAAGGGATCCATAATTAAGTGGCCTATTTTTTCTAATATTATTTACATGGTCATAAACATGATAATGAAATATTTAGAACTCAGTACAAAAAGTGTTTATAAACTAAAACAGCTCAAGCCCTTCTTCCTCAGTGAGGTCTTCCTGGCAATGCCAGCCCATTGTAATTTTCCCTTCTTTGAAACACACCTTTGTCATTTAATCATATATTGCTTTGTGACCTCTTTAATACTGTTATATTGTATTGTAATTTCATGCTTTTCTGTTATTTACTGTCTGTATGTGCATATTTATTATAAACTAGATTTCAAACACATTAAAGTGTATTCTAGGCCGGGCACGGTGGCTCACGCCTGTAATCCTAGCACTCTGGGAGGCCAAGTGATCCACTCTGGGATCACTCGAGGTCAGATGTTCAAAACCAGCCTGAGCAAGAGTGAGAACCCGTCTCTACTAAAAATAGAAAGAAAAATTAATTAGCCAACTAAAATATATAGAAAAAATTAGCCAGGCATGGTGGCGCATGTTTGTAGTCCCAGTTACTCGGGAGGCTGAGGCATAAGGATCGCTTGAGCCCAGGAGTTTGAGGTTGCTGTGAGTTAGGCTGACACCACGGCACTCTAGCTCATGCAACACAGTAAGACTCTGTCTCAAAAATAAATAAATAAATAAATAAATAAAATTTATTTTATTTTCATATATACTCTACAGTGGCGAGGATCTGGTGTCCTATAATTTGATGAGTTAATGTTTTACTTTGTCTGTAAGGTTTTATATTGACTTAAAACAAAACCTTACTTAAGATTACATATTTTCTATGATTAAATAAAAACTGAAAGTCAAAAAAAAAATGGCAGCTGAAGCTGATTCCAAGAAAAACTGTGTCAAGAGAAAAAGAGAATGTCTTTCTAAAGCTTAAACAGAAAACCTAAGCCACTCATCCTTTGCCTTGTTTCCCCAAGGCATAAGTCTAGACCCATTACAATATTTGGAGATGGGGGTATCAGCATGGAAATGTACTAACTTCTGGCAGTACATTGCACTGTTATAATTGTTAATGTGATGTAATTTCTATGTGTTTTGGAAGTCCAAAGGAGAAATATTTAATGTATGTTTTGGCATAAGTTGCTTAGAAAGTCTTCTGAAGGAAGTGTTTAATAGAAAGAAGTCTGATTATAAAAGTTTATTTTCTTGTCTTTACTCCATAAAATTAGAATCTCAGTGATGAGAATGTCTTGACTCATCTTACTATTTTATTGCCATGAGCTGGCCCTGTGTGTCTGTTACACAGTCACTGTTCAATCAATGTGTAATGACAATAGTTTTCCACATTCTATAATTATTAATGGTATCTTAACTATAATAATGTTATATATTAAATATATAATTTAAATTATAATAAATATTTTCAGTTTGAAAAATAGTTTGACTTTCATTATCTCATTTAATCTTCCATTGTTTTAGTTTATTGATGACAATATCCACTTTACAGATGAGAAAATAATAGTAATAATTGACTTATAGCACTTAACATGTGCAAAGCACTACTCTAAGAGATTTAAAATATCAACTCATGTAACCTTTGCAACAACTCTACAAGAAAGGCACTATTATTTGTCTTCATATTATAGTTATAGGAGCTGAGGCACAGAGAGCTTAAATAAATTTCCAAATATATGTATATGAGCAGCATCTTCACTCTGCTTCTTGCCTCTTTCTTCTTCCATATGACATCTTTTTCCTCAAAACATCCCCATGAAGCTTGAGCTTCTCACTACATATAAATTGTACAAATCTCTCTTTTATTCCAAAAAATACCAGGCAGAAGTTCTAGGACTCAGAGGCAATGCCCAAAAGGAGCACAATGTCACCGTCACTGCACTTTATTGATCAAAGTAGTCCCAGGCCAGCTCAAGTTCAAGAGAAAAGGAAAAAGACACTATGCCTTTGATGAATGTCAAAGAAGTTTCTGACACTTTTCATCTGCAAAAAGAGGACAAGAACTTTTCATATATTACATAGATATTAAGTAGAAGAACAAAGATTCAAGCCAAGATTTTTTTTACTTCAAGTTTACTGCTCTTCTAAATATTCTTCTACATATCTAGGGCATATTTCCCATCAGAAACAAATTTTTTGGCCAAAATGATTGTAGAGAATTATGTAATTAATATTATTCTCTATTTTGTGGAAGGAGGAACTTTTTTTTTTATTCTTCCTCCCCTTTAATTTCTATGTGCCCTTTTCTCCCTCAAAGTTCCATTCTCACCTACCATGTAACATATGTCATCAAACTAGTATTTTCTTCATTGTGTTTATGATATAGATAGAGTTATATGTATAAATATTTATTAGATGGATATGTATGTTGATATATAAGTTTTTACACATGTGTATATTTGCACACTACATAATCAATGTAATAGCATTTTGTACATATTTTTCTATCTCTTATTTTTATTTCACTCAGTATTTTTCAGAAAATCATCCATTTTATGGTATATTTATAATTAATTCTTTGTAAAAGTTACATAATATTCCATATTGTTGATATACAATAATTTATTCAAACATAATCTTATTTTGAACACTGATTTTGTTCTAAGTTTTCCAGATTTTTTAGTTTGTTTATTCCACTACAAATGATGCTATGCTAAACATTCTTTATTATGAATGTTGCAGGTTGTTCCCTGGATAAATCTCCCTGTCCAAGAGATGAGTGGGAGCTGAAATACAGTCTGTCTTCTACTCTGTAAACCATGAGCCAGGCATGTAGCTGAAGCTTCTCCAGATGAAGCAATATTTTCTAACTGACATCAAAGATTATATAGCTAGGAAAAATTCCTTGAGCACACGCACATACACACACACACACACATTCTGCCTACCATGTGTGTGTGGGTGCATGTGTTTGTGGCAGACAATATAATAACCCCACCCCCTCAGAAGTCCATATTCTGATCCCTAGAACCTATGAGTATGTTACCTTACATGGAAAAAAGGACTTTGAAGATAGAATTAAGGTTACTGATTAACCTTAAAATAGGATAATCCTCAATTACCCAGATGAACCCAATGTAATCACAAGGGTCTTTAAAAGTAGAAAAAGAGAAGCAGAAGAAGAGTTTGAGGGAGATGTGAGTGTGGAAGAAAGGCACAGAGAGATTCAACATTGCTGGCTTTGAAGAAGAAGGTAATTACTTACAAGCCAGGTAATGTAGGAGGCCAGTAGGAGGTAGAAAAATAGAGAAATAGATTTATTCCTAGAGCCTACAAAAGGAAATTTAATTCTGCCAATACTTCTAGATTTTAACCCAATGAGATCTCTTTCAGACTTCTGATCTACAGTACTGTAAGAAAATAAATTCATGTTGTTTCAAGCCTTTAAATTAATGGTACTTTGCTAAGGTAGCAATAGAAAAATCAATGTAATACATCCATACTTACTGATCTTTTTATCTTTATGAACCATATTCACAATAATGGAATTGCTGGGCCAGAGTATTTTAAATTCTTAACTAATTACTTTGACATTGCTTCCAAAAACTTTCAAAATTCCTGGCTGACATGTTTACCTGAAGAATTGTGTTGAAAGAACTGGAAGGCTATGTATACTTTGTTTTCATAATAAAAAATGATTCAGAACATGTGAAGTTGATACAGTATGATTGGAATGAGAATTCTGACTTCTGAGTCAGAGTCTTCAGACAACTCTTCACTGACTTGTGATAAGCGCATGAGAATTTATAGTTTTTTTGGAGATAAAAAGTTACTATCCTGGTATGGTATTTAGGAAACAAATCAAACATGAGCAATCCTAAAATTCATGTGTAACCAAAAAAGAGCCTTAATAGCCAAAGCAAACCTATGCAAAAAGAACAAAAGGGGAGGTTATGCTACAATGCTTAAGTAACCAAAACAGGAGAGTACTGGCATAAAAATAGATACACAGGTAATAGAACAGAACAGAGAACCCAGAAATAAATCCACATAACTATAGTCAAGTGATCTTTGACAAAGTTGACAAAAATATATACTGGGGACACCCTTTCCCATAAATAGTGCTGGGAAATTTTGATTGTCATATGGAGAAGAATGAAACTGGACCTCTACCTCTCATCATATAGAAAAATCAACTCAAGATGGATCAAAGACTTAAATATGTGACCTGAAATTGCAAAAACACTAGAAGAAAACCTATGGGGAACTCTTTTGGACCTCGGTAAGAAAGTGAGAAAGTGAGTTTCTTTGTTTTAGAGGATGAGTTTCATGCTAGAGATAACATAATAAGTATAGAATGTCCGATTTCCTTAAGTACTACGTTTGACACTTACAATCTGTGACATTTCTTGTTTTATTTTCTATTGTGATGTATATACTCATTCTTTCAAATGCACGTTTTGGCTTGTGATTATCTTTCAATTTTTTTAGAGCAATTTTTATGAAACCATGGGTAAGTCAAAAATTCATGCTATTTTTTTAATATGAATTCCATCCTGGAACCAATGCAGTGTAGACAGCTCAAAATATCAACAAAGTGTTTGGGAAGGATGTGGCTAATAAATGCACATGGATGGTTTGAGAAATTCCGATTCTGGTGATTTTAATCTTGAAAATGAGCTATGTGGGCAACCTGAGACCAAGGAGGATAATAATCAACTGAAAGTTGTAGGGGGAGCGAATCCATCTTCAACCTACAACCATCAAGGTTTGACATTACCATTCCAACAATAGTGGACCACTTTAAAGCAAATGGGCAAAGTAAAGAAGCTGGATAGATGGGTATAGCATGAATTAACGAGCATCAGAAGAGAAATCCTCTCAAAGCTTGCCTTTCTTGGCTGTCACAACGTAAAAGGAGAACAATTTCTATATTATATTGCTACATGTGATGAAAAATGGATTCTTTTTGACAATTGCAAGT
>CAUYPO010021520.1:0-43172 GCA_963574435.1 Cheirogaleus major | reverse complement strand
TGTTCCTATCTCTCCACATCCATGCCAACATTTATCATTTTGGGACTTTTTGATAAAGGCCGTTCTCACTGGAGATAAGTGATATCTCATTGTGGTTTTGATTTGCATTTCCCTGATGATTAGAGATGTTGAGCATTTTTTCATATGTTTGTTGGCCATTAGTCTATCTTCTTTTGAAAAGTTTCTTTTCATGTCCTTTGTCCACTTTTTATAGGTTTTTTAAAATTTTTTCTTGCTGATTTTTCTGAGTTTTATATAGAATCTAATTATGAGCCCTTTATCTGATGCGTAATGTGAATATTTTCTCCCATTCTGTAGGTTGTCTGTTTGCTGTCATGATAGTTTCCTTGGCTGTTCAGAAGCTTTTTAATTTGGTCAGGTTCCATTTTGTAATTACATTATTTGTATAGATCAATTGATGGGGAATTGTCTGCTTTACAATATTGTTTTCCAATCATTAAACATGGCATATCTCTTAATATTTTTAGATATTCTTTAATGTCTCTGAATAAAGTATAAAAAGTTTCTGCAGTGGAAGAGTCTTGAATATATTGTATTAGATTTATTTCTAGATGTATAGATATATACATAGATATGGACATTTGAATCTCATTTTTTAACTGCTTGATGTAAATATATGAAATAATTATTATATATATTCAGGAACATGCTGAGCTCATTTATTAATTCTAAGAATTTATCTGTCAATTCTTTTGACTTTCTACATAGACATTTTGTGCATTATTTGTGAAAATGACAAAACTTCCAGCAAAATGTCAAGTAGAACATGTGATAGCAATCATCCTTTTCTTGTGTCTTGATTTCAAAGGTGATGTTCTCAATGCTTCCTCAAGAAATATATAAACTTACGTAGTTATTTTTTGCTAGATACCCGGAATCAGATTGATAAAGCTTACTCATTATTTTCCCCTTATAATAGCTATAAGTTTACTCATAAATGAATGTTGAATTTTATCAAACTTTTCTTAATCTATTAATATAATTTTATAAGTTTTCACTCTGAATTTGTTAAGGTGGTCAATTACATTATTCAATTTTATAGAATTAAACATATGTTGCTTTCCAAGAGTAAGCTCTATTGGTCATAATATATCATTGTTTTTACATATTGCTGTATTTCTGTTTATATTTTCTGTAGAAAATTTATATCTATGTTCATGAGTGATATTGCCTTTATCTTTTATCATATTGCCCTTGATTGATTTTATTATCATGGATGTTCTATTTTCATAAAACAAGTAGGGGGGGGGTTCCCTCTTTTTCTTATTCTCTTGTAGAGATGGTGTAACAATAACATTTTTAAAAATATTTGTTGGAAATCACCATCTAATGCACCTAAGCCTGAAGTTTTCCGTGTGTAAAAAGCCTTTGATAACTTATTCAGTTTTATTAATGGTTACAGTACTGCTCGAGTTTTACATTTGTTTTTGGTTTATTTTAGTGAATTTTGAGACATTTTCTCTTTGAGAGAATGTGTATATTTCTTTTACCTTTTCAAAATTATTGGCATAAAATTATTCAATTAGCCTCTTATATTTATAATATCTTTAAAACAGTGATAATTCATGGTTAAATTCCTGATATTGGTTATTTTTTCTTCCACCGTCTCACGTTTGTCTCTCTCTTCCTTCCTATTTTCCTTCTCCCCATGACCCACCCCACTCTGTTTCTGTATTAAGAAGTATTTCCAGAGAACATGTCCTATATAATTTAAATCCTTTGAAATGTGTGGACATATCATTTGCCTCCCAAGTTACGGCAAGAAACCATTGTACCAAATGCTTTTCCAGTTAATGGCATGAATCACCATCTTCCCAAGCTCTTCCCAGTATCAGTTGCCTTACCATCCAATACCAATTTCTTAGCCAAAGCCATATATTTTATATATTTATTATGACATCATTCCAAGATACAGATTTCTCCATTAACTAGAATAAGGTTCATGGCACAGTTCTGGTATTTTTTAAAAATAAATTTCCATAATAACATATATTCTGTAGCTGTTGTATTCAGATTTTATTCGTTGGAAACAGTTTATTGCATTTACTGATCATCTTATTCAAATCTTCTATATGTGCTGATTTATTTCTACTCATTTTATAAATTAATGAGATGGCTTTGTTCCCTGTGTGTTTCTATCAATTTTTGCTTTATACAGCTTAAGGCTATGCTATTAGTTGCATTTGTTTTTTCACATTATCCTGGTGAATTGAAAGTTTATCACCATAAAATGACAGGTTTGGAACACAATACCAAAAGACACAATCCCAAATTCCAATATCCTGAATGCTGAAATCCCCAAAAGATCAAAATTTCTAAAGATCGAAATCCCTTAAGCCTAACTAAATCCCTAAAGGCAAAAATCTCTAACATCTAAAACTCTGAAAATCACAATCACAGAATAGTTGCGTCATGTTACATGGAACTATTACCTTGTTATTGTCATTATTTGGAAACTAGGTATAGTAAAAGAAGATGCATATGTGTACTAAGTTGACAAAGAGTGAACTAGTGGACTTAATTTTAAGTGTCAATTTGACTGAATTAAGAAATAGCTAGAAACCTAGTAAAGCAATTTCCTATGCTATATATTTCATCTTTCCATTATTTCCAATACTGGAAGTGTAAATTATGTAGAGATTTTTAGAAAGTTCTATTTATAATTCATTTTATGTATTTTTTACAAATTTGACTTCATGAAAATGTATTATCACAATGTTGATTTTGTGTGTAAGTATTGTATGTGTACTTAAAAACATCAAATCTTCGTCAGTAAATGAAGAGATATTCTTTTTGTATGTCTATATTTGTGAAAGTTAAAATTTCTCCAGATCTCAGCTCTTTCAATGGTTGCATATATGGTGGTTAGCTACCTCCATTTTTGATCGATCTCATCAAAAGACAGATTGTTCATCACGGTATTTCAGTTGATCACAATTAAAAAGCTGGGTGTACACAATTACATCATAGTGATATGCATTTATAAATTTCCCTTTGTGACCTATTTCCTTATGAGTACAGTTTTGTCTGCTTATAATTGTTAAACCCATGTGATTGTCGTTTGTGTACTTGAGTGTTTATGCTTGCAAAAATACGTTTTCAATTATTGCCTATTTCATTATGTAAAGTGGCCAATAAAGTGCTCTTCCATGTTTTTATGTTTCTCAAATAAATCCCCTTTTAAAATGTAAATAATATCTTTAAAAAATTATTTTTATTATTTTTTCCAGAATCATATTTTCAGAATTATGGTGTTCAGGATGGAAGTGAATTGTGTCATTATAGTGATGCTTTTTTACATTAAAGTCTAATCTTGCCTGACATAGCTATTTCAGTTTTTAAAGTTAATAAAATAATTTTTAAAACATTGATAAAATAAATAATAAATATATAAAATAAATAGTAAACTGCTATTTTTGTGGGCATTTCCTTTTTAGTTTTCATTTAATTGACAAATAAAAATTGTATGTATTTATAGTGTACAACATGTTTGTTTGAAATATGTATACATTGTAAAGTGGTTAAATCATGCTAATTGGCACATATATTACCTCACATACTTCTCATTTTTTTTTTTTGTGGTGAAAACACTTAAAATCTACTCTCTTAGGTATTGTCAAGAATAAAGTACATTGTTATTAACTATCATCACTATCTTGTATTACAGATCTCTTGAATTTATTCCTCCTATCTAACTGAAATTTTGTATCCTTTGACTAACTTCCCCCCTCCCCCGAACCCCTCCCCTCCCCTCAGGCCCTGGAAACCATCATTCTACTCTTTACTTCTATGAGTTCAAATTTTTAGATTCCACATAGAAGTGTGATCATGCAGTATTTGTCTTTCTGTGCCTGGCTTATTCGGCTTAATATAATATCCTTTAGGTTCATCCATGTTGTTGTAAATGAAAGGATTTCCTTCTCTCTTAAGGCTGAATATATTCCATTGTGTACATGCACCACATTTTCTTTATTTGTTGATCGATACTTAAGTTGATTATTCTGTATCTTCACTATTGTGAATAAATGCACAATAGTCAAGATATCTTGGGAGAGCATATATCTCTTTGAGATAGTTATTTCATTTCCTTTGAATATAAACTCAGAAGTGGGATGCTGATAGTTATATTTTTAATTTTTTGAGGAACCTCCATATTGTTTTCCACAATAGCCATAGTAATTTGCATTCTCCCAAAAGTGTGCAAGTGTTCTTTTTCTGAATATGCTCTCTAACACATATTTTTCATCTTTTGATAATAGCCATTCTAACAGATGTGAAGGGATATTTCATTGCGTTTTTAATTTGCATTTCTATGATAATTACTGATACTGAGAATTTTTTTCATATACCTGTTGGCCATTTGTATGTCTTCTTTTGAGAAATGTCTATTCAGATCCTTTGCACATTTTTTATTTGAGTTGTTTTCTTGCTTTGAGTTGTTTGATTTCTTTGTTTATTTTGAATATTAGCCCCTTATCGTATGTATGGTTTGGAAACATTTTCTTGCATTCCACAGGTTGTCTCTTCACTCTGTTGATTGTTTCCTTGGCTGTGCTGAAGACTTTTAGTTTGATTCAATCCCATTTGTCTATTTTTGCTATTGTTGCCTATGCTTTTGGGGTCATATCTAAAAAAAAAATCATTGCCCAAACCAATGTCATGGAGCTTTTCCCTTATGTTTTCTTCTGGTAGTTTTACTGTTTCAGGTCTTACATTTAAGTTTTTAGTCAATTTTGAGTTGATTTTTGTATATGGTGTGAAATAAGGGTCTAATTTCATTCTTCTGCTTGTGACAATCCCGTTTTCCCAACAGCATCTATTGAAGAGTCTGTCCTTTTCCCATTGTGTGTTCTTGGCACGTTTGCTAAAAAATTAATTTTCTGTAAATACGTGGTTTTATTTCTGGGCTATCTCTTCTATTCCATTAGTCTTTGTGTCTGTTTTTATGGCAAACCATGCTGTTTTGATTATTATAGCCTTTTGGTATATTTTGAAGTCAGTTAGTGTGATGTCTCCAGCTTTGTTCTTTTTGCTTAAGGTTGCTTTGGCTATTCCAGGTATTTTGTGGTTCTCTATGAATTTTAAGATTGATAAACTGTGATATTTAAATTAATATTTTCGTGGTTTAAAATTTGCTATTCTTTTACCTCCAAAATTTCCTTACCCTTAGGTTTTTTATGTGGCCTTTGTCTAAAGTTTACAGTTATATTTTTCCCCTACAGCTTTATAAACTTTACATTTGAAATGGAATATCAATCCACTTACATTTAGTGTAATCATTAATATGTTTGGATTTATATTTCCCATGCTATTTTCTGCTGTGTATTAGTCTTGAGTGTTCTTTCTTTATTTTCTTTTTCTTGTCTACTTTTCAATCATTTTCTAAAATATTTCAGGTTTTTTCCTAATATTTGTTTGGAAATTATGGATTATGTTTCTAAAATTTTAGTGTTTCTTCCATAAATTACAACATCACACTTTAAAAAATAAAATTAAAGTCAAAAGTCAATAAAATTATTTAATCATCTCTCAGACAATACAATAACTTCCTAACACTTTAATTTAATTCACTTTATTTCAACATATGTTATTGATGGCATATATTTTAATTTTATACCTTCTTAAAAATTCAATCCCAATATTCAAAAATTTGAGCATCAAGGGTGAACTCTACTGTAAAATATGGATTTTCAGTGAAAATGATGTATCAATATTGGTTCATCAATTGTAACAAATGCATCACTATGGTAGAGGATGTTGATAATAGGAGAGGCTATGACTAGAGGGACAGACAGTATACAGGAAATCTCTGTAGCTTCTGATCAATATTTTTATGAACCTAAAACTGCTGTAAAAAGTAACATCTCCTACAAAATTTAATCCCACAGACATCAATATTATTGTTTTATACAGTAAATATGCATTTAGACTTACCCACATATTTAACACTTTATTTTCTCATCATTTTCTTCTATATAAAATTATTATTTTTCTACCTTCAGAACGTTCTTTAAAATTTTTCCTTGTGAAGGTTGTCTTGTTAACTATTTTAGTTTATTTTTATCTGATAATATTTTCATTTTACCCTCTCCTTGAATTATATTTTTACTGAATATAAATTTCTAAGTAGGCAGTTTTTTTTTCCGGGACAGAAAATACATTATTTCACTGTCTTTTGACTTCCATTGCTGCCATTGAGATGCCATCTATCAGTTTACCTTCCACTCCTTTGAAGATAATGTCTCTTTGTTGATCTTATTAAGCTTTTTCTCTTTCTCTTTGGTGTTTGGCTGTTTCATTATGATGTGTCTAGATGTGAGTTTATTTTATTTATCCTTTTGGAGATTCATGAATCTTTGGTGTCTGTTACCATTGCTATAAAATCCATAATCAATATTTCCTTAAATATTGATTCTACTTCATCCTGTCTCTTCTCTCTTCTGGAACTATATTTAACCACTTGTTAGACCTTCTCATTCTATTTTCCTTGCCTCCTTTCTATCTTGCATATTTTTAATTTTTTTCTTTCTCCCTCCTTACATCATTGCTAATATCTTCTGACTTATGTTCAAGTTCACAAATTCCCTCTTCAGTTATATCTACTTTCCTATTAAAAGCCATCTATCTTATTCATTTTTGAATTTGTATTATTGTGTTTTTTAGCTTTATAAGTTCTATCAAATCTGCTTTTATCAAATCTGTTAAGACACCTTTTATACATTCTTGTTCACTTTAAAATTTCTAATATTCTCCTTTAATTCTCTAAACCTAGTAACCACAGTTATTTTAAAATATATTCTGATCATTTTATTGTCTGAGATCTTTGCGGATCTGCTCTTTTTTCCTCCTAGTACTTGGGTTCATATACTTGATTATGTTTATGTGTCATTAATTGTGCTTGAAAAATTAACTATGAAAACAATTTAAAATGTAAAGTTACTTTCATCCAGAGAGAATTTACATGTGCTTTTGGTTGCCTAGGGACACTATAAATCTGTTGCCATGTTAAACTAAATTCACATCGTGAGGGATTATGGCTTATTCAGGTGATATGTACTTGGGTTACAAAAAATAGTTAGCACCTGGGGGTTAGTTACCCTGAGGGTCTATACTTTGAGTACCCTGCTTTTAAAGTTTCTCCAGATTGCCAAATGCGCTCAGGACCAAAGCAGCTTTGTTCTTCTTACCTTTGTGGATTCTTACTCCCCCTTCAATTTTTCCTGGTAATTCTTAACTATCTTATCATTTATTTGTTGCTTCTAAAGAGATTTTTTAAAGCAAACATTTGATACAGCATTTTAATTTGTTTTTTTCAAGAAAGGTTGATGAGAACAACCTGATCTCTTATTACTGAAATGGAAATCTTTCCCACACTTTTTTAAAGCTCAGCTATACATTTAAAAGGAAGTTGCTACTTTTTCCAGGATGTCTAGGTGTACTATAGTTAGAGAGTTTCCATGTTTCTGATCGTAATGCCAGGTTTATATTTAATGGATCTCCAAGGCATAAATGCAAAAAGAGTGCTTCAGTGAGCTGGCCCAAACAGTGCATGAGTTTCAAGTCCACTCTTGCTCCTTCAGCCCAATTCCGAAAGAGAAGCCTGAGGTACCTGGTCTAGGCCTCCCTTTACCTGAATCCTCTTCTTGCAGTATAATTTTTTTAAGCTGCCCACATCAGGTTTTCACTAGGTTTTGCCCTGGTTCAACGTTTTCCAGTCCTATCTTACCTCAAGAGTCACTTGGGTAGGAAGAGAGATATTGTATCAGTCTAGTACTATTTATAGTTCCTTTACCTAATTTGATAAAAGTTCTACCTCATGAAACTCCTTGTATGCCCAATTGTATGACTTTGAAGACTCAATTTTGTTTTAATCATTATTATTATTTCTCTTCTTGGGAAGCATAACACAGAGTGGGTGGGTGGTAGTGTGGTGGTGGTGGTGGAGAGGTTTAAGCATTTATTTCTTCTAAGGATGGTGTGTAACAAAAATTAGTCCTATTCTATAGCTTGGAAAATGTACATTAGTAAGCTTAAGTACTGTTAAGATAGTAGCTAATTTCATGGCCCTTGGAGTATCTGAAGCTTTTCAGCAATGGCAAGCCTGATAGGAGTTTATAGCTTCCCTCCAGTAGTTCTTTCCTTTGTAACACTTTCCTACACCTGGGGTTTACCTTCTGCCATTACTTTAGATAAATTGTGCTTATTTCTAGAAATTCCTTGACCACATGTTTGAAGTGCCAATAATATTCTTGCCTTTCTTCTTTTGTCAAGGTATTTTATTACTCTTTTTATAAAGTTTTTCTTGTAAGATAGTATCACCATCTAATATATAACTTAATTCAGATGAAAAATGTCTTCATTTATAGGACATGGGCTTTAAAATTGAATTATTTCCATAATTTAACAGTTCAGTCACTCCCTGTATTTGTATAGTTACTTAAAAATAAGTACACTTAATCCTTGTTGCATATGATCTAATAGTTTTTCCACACTTATAGGGAATTTCACAAGTATTGTGATAATATGCTCACTACATTCTTATAAAACAAGTAAAGTAATCTATCTATTTGCCTTCTAGCTTTTCTAATCTCAGGTAACCTTTCTGAAGGTTTTGTCTACTTTTTATTAAAATTTTAATTATTTCTGTTAACATTTGTCATAGAGATTGAAAATGTACCATTTTAGAGAGGCACTTAAAATGTGCAGTAACTTAGGATCTGAAATTCTCATGCCCCAAATTGAAAAGTAGGCAAAATTTGTCTTTGCTTCCACGCATTCTCTGTAACATACACGTCTGTTCATTTTCTATCCCTTTCATAACCTGAGTGACTACCTGGTCTCTTTCTCTATGCTTAATCTGATAAAGAGGCCAGTCTGCTACTGATAACACTTTAATGTTAAAATTTCTCAGATGAGTAGCAATGTAATAAATTATTTATTTTTATTTCTCATTTCTCTAGGGTAAGATGAACAAAGCTGAAAGAAGATGCCAATCCTGCATTCCAAACCCAGGTAACAAATGTACAGCAATGAAAATTGAGTAAGGATCTTCATTTTCCCGAAAAGCATGTCACCTGGTACCCTCTCACCAACCTTTCAATGACTTCAAGTGATTCTGGGGACTTCAAACACTCTGATATTTGAAAACCTATAATGGTTTGACTTATTGCCCCTAGCCTTTGTCCATGCAGTACCCTATGGAAGATGGAAGATGGTTAGAGATCTTCATTGCCCTAACCATGTCTCACAATGGAGGTGAGAAATGTATTACTCAAACCAGTTTTTGGACCCTGACATTTGGAAAAATCTGTACCTCCATCACCAGGCCAGTAGAGTAAGGCTATCTCTTTTTAAGCTCTCAATTTACCTTTTCCTGCTTGAGCATATAAAATGAATTTTATGTATTAATTTTTCCCTTGCCTACTGCCAGAAATCCACAAATGATTGCAGTTACTCTTTTATTCATTTGTTTATTTATTCAACAAAGACTTATTGAGTGTTTATTATGAGACAGACACTGTTCCAACTTCTTGGAATATAGCTGTAAACAAAACAGAAAAGACCGCTTGCCTCATGGAGCTTACCATCTAGTGGGGAAAGGAAAAGTCAATTAAAAAGTAAACAATAAATAATATCATATAGGTGATAAGGTATATGAGCATAAGTAAGGCTGAATAACAGTGTCAGAAAAGAGTGTGTTTTTTTATGATAGGATGGTTAAGGCATAATGAGCATACTATTAATATAACTTCCTGTAGTCATGAGTTTCTATTACATTCAAGGAAGTTTGGTACCCAACACCTAAAGTAGCTCATTCCAGGGAGGCAATAGAGAATATGAACCAATTGATTCCGCTGTTCATGACCTTTTAGATAGAAGGCATGGTGGAGGTAAGAATATGGGCACTTCTCCCCCGTGGCCATTGAGGTGAAGCTAAGAAATAACAGGGCCACAGAGGGTTTACTGGGCATTTACGTTCATGACTTCTTTACAAATAATAATTATATATATTTTTTCTTTTATTTCATTATATTATGGGGGTACAGATATTGTTAGGGTTACATATATTGCCCCTGCCAACCCCCCCCCCTTGCTAGAGCTTCAAGCGTGTCCAACCCCCTGGTGGTGAGCATCACACCCATTATGTAAGTATAATAATTATATAAATTTTAAAGATACACAAAAGTAAAGAAAATGAATGATGAAACCCCTATACATCCATACCTCAGAGTCAACAACTGTCAATATTTTGTCAATATTTTCTTTATCTAAACCTTTTATTTGCTGAATATTGCAAAACAAAACTCAGACATCACATCTTTTGACCTCTACATATTTCATTATGTATCTCTATAAGAATGGACATTTTCTTACATAAACACAACGCTTATATTATACTTACCAAAATGAAAATTCTTGGTACCATCTATTATCCAGTTCTTAATCAAATTTCCCAGATAAGACTTTAAAAAAAATAAAAAGAATGGTGAATATCACATAAGCACAGAAGGCAAAATAGCAAAATACTTAGGAATAATGGGCTTTGGAGTTAGAGACAACAAAGTTTGAATCCTGGTTCTCCCACATACAAGTTTTGTGAGGTTTACTTCTCTAAGACTAAGTTTCTCCTCTGAAAATGGAAACAATAATTTCTCATAGAGTTGCTTTCGAGCTCAAACAAGAGAGTATACATAAATAATTTATTATAGTATCTGGCATGAGATTATCAATAAAATCACAAGTGTTACCATTACTAGATGTGGCATGAGAAAAGGGGAACAGAGTATACCCTAAATCAGAAAAAACGTGGATTTGGCTTTTTCTAAGTTCTAGCTATGAAATACAATCTAAAACTTCTGTTTGGCTATGCAAAACTCATGCTAATTAAGGTCATTTACATGAAATGTTTACAAATTTCTGCCTTATTGCCATAATGATTATTCATATTCAGTATTATCAACTGTGAAACAGAATTAACTCCCTCCTCTCGGGGTTTTGAAGATTAAATAATACCACATATATGAATATATCCTATAGTACAGTGTTCAATATTGTGGAAGCTTAATAAATGTAGTTTAGATCTGAGCTTTAAAATGTCTGACTTTGTAAGTTTTATTTGATTACCACATTAAATTATTCATGTATCCTGAGTCTTCATAGTTTACTGCTCATGACATACACAGATTAAAAATATTACAAAGGATATTGTTTAAGAACAACTTTATTTAGAAAGAAAAATATTGACTGGATGGATGCTTATGGTCCTTTGAAGGCCTATAATTCTAAATTTTGTTGAACATTATTTTCCACACTTTTAGAATACCAATTCTGACCTCTGTCCAGATAGAGATTGTCTTTATAATTTGAGAATATTGGCCATTGTCTTTGGTGAGTTTGTTCAGAACATCCAGAGTAACCTCACTAAAAGAAGGCACTGATGTGCAAATAGATTTAATCCATGAGTCTCTAAAATGGAGTTCCCATGGTCTATTGTAATCTTTTTTTGGGGGGAGGGGGAGGGATTATTTCATTTTATTTTTATTTTTTATTTTTATGGGTATATTACAGTTATATATATTTATGGGGTATATGTGATATTTTGACATAAGCATATAGTATGTAATAACTAAATCAGAGTAATTGGGATATACATCACCTCAACCATTTATCATTTCTTTGTGTTGGGAACATTCCAAATCCACTCCTCTAGTTTTTTGAAATATACAGTAAATTATTGTTAAATAATGTCCCTCTTATGTGCTACCAAACACTTGATCTTATTCCCTCTATTTATCTATATTTTTTTACCCATAACCAATCCCTCTTTATCCTTCCTTCTGAGCCTCTGATAACAATCATTCTACTCTCTACCACCATGAGATCAATTTTTCAGCTTCTGCGCATAAGTAAGAACATGTGATATTTGTGTTTCTGTGCTTGGCTTATTTCACCTAACATAATGCACTCCAGTTCCAACTATGTTGTTGCAAATGACAGGATTTCATTCTTTTTTATGGGTGAATATTATTCCACTGTGAATATATATCAACTTTGCTTTATCTGTTGGACACTTAGGTTGATTCCATATCTTGGCTATGGTGAATAAACATGGGAGTGCACATATCTCTTCAATACACTGATTTCTGTTGCACTCTTAACACCCATTTTGGACAAGTATTACTTTCAGTTCCATAATATTTCACACATTATTTCAGGATCTACATTCTGTTTCTGCATATCCTGCCTCCATATCTGATCACTGAGTTCAAGTCTTGCTTTAAACTTTCAGTCAGAACACTGACCTATTTGATGCAGTCCTTGTCAGGCCTAGTTTAGATTTAAAACTCCCTTGACCAACATCTTTTGCCATTACCCACCTCAAATCAACTTCCTTAAAAGATATACTTGCTTATCCCTGGCTTCACATTACTTAAGAGTGCTTTTGATTATTTTTTATAAGGTAAGAGGTAACATTTAGGATAAGATAAATTATTATTATTACCAAATAGCTTAGCTACTCAATAACAATATTCCAAAAGAGTGAATTGGATTCAATACTCTTGCTAAATAAATTATTCTATTTTCAATTTAAAAAGTGAATTTTTAAGGCACATATACAGTGTAATGTTTTCATTCCTTCCAAACAGAGACTCAATTTTCTACTCTACCTCATATTTTAATAGTAACCAAATTAAACTTAAACAATCATTCCCAGTTAACTTCAAAATACTTCTCTATAATCTGTTCTCATACTCTGTTTTCACACACCTTCAGTAGTGTGCTGGTAAATGTTTAACAATTGGCTCTCTGGTGAGGGGAATCCCTGATTTGTACCATTTGCTGATTTTCACCTTGTTACTACCTCCACCATGGCCGATTTGAAGTTACCAGTGTGAAGTCACTGAACACAGAGTTGGGAAGAGATGAACACAATACCACAATCACCTCTCCTGAGCAAGTGCTGTCAGGCTCTAGTACCACCACTGCCACTGTTCACCTATTTTTCTTTCCACCTACTTATTCCAAGGAATAATAATCTTTAAGATATTTATTTTTATAATTATCAAATATCTTTTGATATAATTCTTTTGGTGATGGAAGAAAGGCTGTAGGGAGGGAGGGATATAAAAGACTCTACATTAATACTCAAAACTTAAAGCAATTAAAATGGCAGGTAAACTCATGCAAAGTAGCAAATTTTCCAGTTTTTAAAATGCAAAGAACTGTGCTTTTGAAATTTCTGTATAAAATCTTAATGCTAAAGCCTTGGTTATGAAGGACAAAAACAGTGGTGGGTTACCATAAGAACCAACTGTGCATAACTGTAGGCTATATTGCCAATTGAAAGTGTTAAATGTTAAGAAAACAGCTCTTGTCATCCTAATTGCTGAATCCTAATTAGAAAACTATACTGCTAACACTGTATATTTAGATTTTTAGAACCTATAGAAGGCTCTGACATATCACACCAATTGGGAAAAGAATGGGTTATATTGCCACACATCTCAAATCAGTTCATTATAGCCCCTTGTCTTTGCATTGTATCACCAACTAAATTTGAAACAATGAAATGGAACTCAATTACAGAAATCAACAAAGGAATATGAATCTAGACAACACAACATGGATTGATACTCTGAAGCTGATTTGGGATATTTTTTAAAGAAAAATAATAAGAATTAAAATAAGTTTTTATGGCAAGCTTATAAAATGATGATATAACATTTTTACGCAGTGTGTGTAATGCAAGCTGGTAGTATAACATAGTATCAACTTTTGAAAAGAAATCATGAAATTTCATTACTAAATAATTTTGCTATGTGTCATTTAAAAAAATTACTCTAATGGATGTAGTGATACTCATTTAAATTTGAAAGAAAGATGTTATCTTAAAAACTCTTATAACATTCAAAACTCTTCGTATTTTCCTCTGGGTTTTGTTTTTGGAATCTGACTGCCAGAAGCTACTACTTTTCTGCCTATACAAAATTCATCTCAGAGAGGTATTCCCAACTACTTGCACCCAGTCGGGCCACACTAGGATTATTAAATCTCAAACCCAAGGCAGAAGAGCACCCTCACTTATCAGGATCCACCTTGACATTTATATCTGTCCTTTCACCTTACACATGCTCTTGCTTTAAGTTTCTATGTTCTGTGACTTCCCTTTTTCTTGATTTGTCTTGACTCCCAAACCAACCACACACTTTCTTGATTAATAAATCAGACTGGTTTGGCCTGAATTTATCTTATTTGGTCTCTGGCTTCCTTCTTTTTAACTTGACCTTTGTATTTGCCTCTGCCTGACTTTTCACCTGCCAACTTAGATCCTAAATGCTGTTTTCCCAACATTTTGTCTGTTTTCTGATACTTACTCTCTTTAACTAGTTCTTGATTTCTGTAGCCCAGTCTGAACACCACTGGATCCATAATCTTATCTGCTATGACTTTTGGTACATGTCTGACCTTTTATGTTTTCCCCAACTACCTTTAATTTTGGCCTCACTGTCTGATTCTGTTGGTCATTCGGTATGTACCTACTTCGGTCTATTCACACAGTTTCAGATCATCAGTTCCACCTTGACTTAGAATCAGTCCTTGAATCCCTAACTTGCCTTGCCAAACTTTGGCTCTTCGGCCTTCATCCACTATCTACAATTGAAAATGACTATGTTAATAGTCACTTTCAAGTGATCACCAACTCTGTTTGATCAAAAGTATATCATTTAGTAAATTACTGATCCATTTACCTTAGGTATTTCACTTTGCTTTCTTGTACTTTATTTTCCTTATCCATAAGTCAATCAGTGTTAATATGTAGGTCCCATAGATATCTGGTAAAAAGCTACAAATACATTTTAATATAGAATTAGAGAAATATTAATACATTTCACCATTTACTAAAGATAGAAGTATATAAGTAAAATTCTGTCTGCATATATACAAAATAGGTTTATTTGGAGTTTACTATTACACAACTGATAATTAGAGTAATTGAGGCTCCGCTCTCTCACTTTATCCTGACATCAATAACATGATTACACTGAAAATATTTGGAGCCATATCAGAAATATAGCGCTTGATATGTCAGAAATAATACCCTACCCTGCAAAAGCCAGCTTTTCATAGTCACACTCCTAATTTCCCTAGATCCATTCAACCCAGATCTCTACCCCAAGTCTAAGGACTATCACAATATTTTTAATTTTTTTCTTTAAGTCTGTGACTTCTCTACTAGACTATGAATATTTCAAGGACAAAAACCATGTTTTAAAAAGTTCTATGCTCTGAGCACGCAACACAAGCTAAATACATATTTGTGGAATGAAACTGCCTCCATGATTCCCCTCTTATAGTTACAGCTTTATATAGTTGTTCTCAACCTTTATCATATATCAGAATTTCCTGAATGGCTTGCTAAAACACAAATTTCTAGTCCCTTCCTTCGGAATTTCTGAATCTGTAGGCAGGGTTCAATATTTTGTATTTACAACAAGGCCTTAGGTTATGTTGATGCTGCTGGTCCAGGGAAAAGATTATGAGAACCATTGGCTTAGTTTAAGTAGGGAAAAAGCAGGAATATTAATAATCTATCACATCACAAGAATCACAATGGAGCTCAGAAATCAGTTTGATTTCAGAAATTTGCTACATGAACAAGCTTCATGAATACATTTTCTATAGAATGAAGTACATTAATAAATAAATTACAAACTAGAAATTTAATGTTCTGCAGAGGTCATTTATAGAATAATTAGAGTAGGAAAGTATATACTAATGATTAGAGGGGATTTTCCACCAAGGAGTTTACTCTGACTTGGCCAAAGTAAGATGAAGAAAGTTCCTTAAAATAGTATCTTTTTAAGTAGCTAAAATATTAAGTTCAGGGCTTTCATGAATAATTGAAATCCACTGAGAACCTGTAAATTTAAAATTGCATTTTCATTTTAAAATTATTTCTCTCATGTTTTGAATCAGGAGCATTTAAAGAGACAACACTTACTTTTAGTTTTCTCATCAACTTTTTGGTGCACAACTTTGAATGAAGATGTTAATCAACTTCAAAATGCCTAACAAGTAGGCAGGATATGGGTATACAACACATGTATCCCATAATGACATACAACTATTATGTATCCATAATAATTAAAAATTTTTAAAAAGTGGAAAAAAAAAGAAAAAAACGGGGCAGGATAAAAGTGAAAGTGAAGAAAAGAGCCGTAATAATCTACAAACAAAACAGAGCATCAGGTTAATAAAAATCAGTTTTACCAGAGAAATTAGCCTAATTTTAAATAGATTGGAAGTTAGTTTTATAAACCTAGTAATCCAATGTTATAACAATGTTCTAGGTTTATCTAAGCAGGTCTCATATATATCAATAAATGTTTAACTTGGTTAAAATGAACTAGAAAATGAATTATTTATTAATGAGAAAAATTAAACAGGAAAAAAATGAAAGTTGGGAGCACCTTCTTTGGGGTATCCAGTTCTATGCTTATTCAAAATGCACTGTGAAATGCTTTATTTATATTCAACGTAATAGGATGGATAGGAGGAATAGGAGAACAGTAACTTGACTGTCTTTCATTAGTGGTATCCCAACATAGACGTTTCCTCCCATTCAGCTCCATCAAACCAAATCCCAAAAGATCAAAGTCATGTTTTCTCTTAAGAAATTTTCCCACTTCCCATCTGAAATTATTCAAAAAAGTAGTAAACTCCATGTTGAAATGAACTTTAGTGAACACTCAATATAGATAAGCCTGCATTCCTAATTGATGGTCATTATATTTGAACATTCACAGTGATTGATGCCTTTTGTGTTTACAAAAGAGTCCCTATCATTTTTGAACACTTGAATTTTAAGTCGCAACTTATCTCCTTGTCAGTTATCTTTTATGAGGAGTGGGAGGGTGTGGTTCTGCACATTCTAGAGAACCATACAGTAAGTCACATCTGTCTTTGCCTCAGCAGCTTTTCAAATATTTGAACATAGTTATATCTTCACAAGGTCATCTCCATAATCTAAGCATCACCACTTACTGGAGCCTTGCCTCATATCTTATATTTTGTGGATGCCTCATCATTCCTGGTTTCTCTTCTATCTATGTAGCCATGTGTGAATATGTTTTCAAAAACAAGGATAATAAACAGAACAGAGTAAATGTGGTCTGACTAGGGTATAGACTAGTAGGACTCTTAAACTCTCTTGATTCAGATGCTAACTTTTTATCAATGTATTATAGTTCAAGTATAAATTATCTTACTTAACAGATATGTTGTACCAACTTATATTGAATTTATAAAGTTTTTAAATAAACTTTTTCCAACTTAGGTATTTATTGCCCATTCTGTACTTGTGCAACTGATTTTTGTAAACCTAAAAGCAAGACTTACAGTTTTTCCCTGTCAAACTTCATCTTGCTGCATTTGTTATGTTGAATCTTTTGAAATATTTGAAATCTTGGTTAATATCCATGCTTTAATTATTCTACCTAGATATTTTCACCTACAAGTTCAATAATCGTGTCTTTAATTGATATACTGTAAATAGGACAGGTACAGATACCTAAGTCATATATCGGAAACATCTCTGAATACATATCTCTGAATATCTAGCTTGCACCACACGATCTATGCTTTTCTACATCCATTAATTCACAAAGGTTCATTGAGTGCTTATTATGTGCCAGGTACAGTTCTAGGTACCAGGGACATAATAGTAAATACGGAGGTAAGTCTCTGCTCCCGTGAACTTTACATTCTAGTGGGGAAAGGCAAAACAAACAAATAATGTAATTTTCCATAGTGATATGAGGAAAATAAAGCACAGTAAGAAGATATAGAAGATAGTGATTTAGGGGTGCTATTTTAAATAGATTAATCCATGAAGACACATCTGAGAAGATAATACTTTAGCACACAGCCTGAGTGATGTGAAGTGTGCTATGTGAAGATCTGGGGGAAGAGTTTTCCAAAAAGGCATAGCAAGTGTAAAGTCTCTGAAGAGGAAACAGGCTTTCCAGAAAGAGAGAGACAGACAGACAAACAGGGCAGGAACAAGTAGTGAGCAATAATCCATAACTTTGAACTTTATTTTTTATTGTATATCATTTATTAACTGTTAATTATCTTACTGTTAATATAATGGGAAGCATTTTTAGAGCTTTAGCTAGGTAATGATATTATCTGATTCAAACTTCTTAAAGAATATTTTGAGTGATTAAGAGAAAATATTGAAGAAGATCAAGAATGGAAATTGCAAAACCATGTAAGATGCTTTTGCAGTACATCAAACTAGAGGTGATAGAGACTTTGGTGTAGTGGTGAAAGAGGAGGTGCAGAGTGGTTAGATTTGGGATATATTTTGAAAGTACAGGCTTTAAATTTATGGATGGCTTGGATATAGAGTGTGAGGAGAAAATAGGGATGAACAACTGGATGAATTCAATTGCCTCTTTTTTGCACTCTGGTTTCATTTGTCTTTGGACTATAAAGTCTTCAAGGTTAGGGACCTTGCTCTTTTTCTGTCATATCACTTCAGTTCCAGGTACATATTAGGTGCTTAATGAATATGATAATTCATCACCAGTAGGTCATCTTGGAATCCTCCACTTTCACACTTGTTATTCCTTATCTGAAATGTCTCAGATTCCATCATTTCTATTCATTCCTACTCTTAACTCCCTGATATAGTACCAAGTCATCTAAGAGTTGGATTACCAGTACAACTATGTAATTGGTATCTCTCACTCCAGCCTATCTCAATCTAATGGAAATTGCAAGTTTATGACTTTGAAAAATTTGCTTTCAGTCATCCATTCAAGACATACTTACTGTTTTGTTTACTTTGTGTCCAGAACTCTTCTTGATGCCAGAGATATAATAATAAAATAAACAAAAACTCTGCCCTAGGGATCTTATATTTGCAATAACTAAAAATTTGGAGTATGATTGGTAAGAATAAGTGCTATGAAGAAAAATGCAACAGGAAAGAGGTTATAGGGAGCATTAAGAAGGTCACAGTTTTAAATAGGGAACACCTCTTTAAAGATGTTGCCTTTGAGCAGAGATTTTAATCAAGTGATGGGGTAAGTCATACAGAGATCAGAGGGCACAACAGTACAAGATCACTGATGTAGGCATGAGTTTGACTCATTTGAGAAATGGAGACAAGGCCAGTATGATTAGAAAGTGAGTTAGTGGCTGAGTTGCAGGAGATGAGGTGAGAAAGATGGCAAAAGCCAGATCATTTAGGGCCTTGAGGACATGGTAAGCAATTCACATTTTGTAGTACATGTGAATGGAAACCAGTGGACAGTCTGGAGCTGGGCATGATATGTCTTTTGTTTTTAAAAATCACCTAAGTTTCTCTGTAGATCATTGACTGTAGAGGATTGAGTTCTCCTGCCCTAGGGCTTTTGGTGGCATCCAGAAAATTTGAGGAGTATATTAAGTGTGTTAACTGATGTGACATGTGGCTTGATGTTTTTGATGTAATGGTGTAATGGAGATCACCCAAGTAATTTCTGGGAGAAGAGAGACTGAGGTCAGGTGAATGGAATCCATAGCTTCTTACCTCAGTCACCACAGTCAACCAGTCACATATAACAGTACACTTGCTCTTACTGAAAACTTCTAAAGGCTCAATGGACGCCTTCTTGATTTTAGTAAAACTGAATATATACCTGTCAATTGAACACTGACCACAAAAGAAGATCTATTTTCCTTTGCTATCATTTGGTTTCGGCAGCTAATCTCAAATTGGAAGGCCAAGCAGCACCTGCCTAAATGGCTGGCATATAACTAACTACTATAGTCACAGGGATTCTGGGTGTTCACAGCTATTCGGGGAGGGAGAGGTACAGAAAGGCCTGGCCATAGATGCAGCTGATATGTGGGGGGGAAGAGGCAGCCCAATTGCAGGCAGCCATCTCTCCTCTCCTCCCCCTACTCTAGGTTCTGGGCTGAGGCCAGGGACTGTCCGGAGCTGATCTCGGGCTCTCATTGGCCGCTGTCTTTTGTGACGTCACGATCATGATGAGAATTGATGATCGGACACGCTGATTTCATTGTCTGAGGCGGCAGTGGAAACCCAGGAAAAATCTCGCTGAATCCTCCTGTCCCAGCAGTGGCCTATTTGGGTTCCTCTAATCCCTTCCGTGACCGCACCACGCCCGAGGTAAGCACCTAACCTGGGTGGGTATGAAGGGCGAAGGGGGGCGGGCAAGGCACCGCGGTAATGCTTTGCCCAGTGGGGGGCCCGTAGGTTCTGTGGCCTAAACAGGCAGCCAACAAACTGGTGCAGCTTCTTGGGAGCTAACTGCCTCTACTCTCTGAGCGAAGCCTGGCAGCAGCGTGAGATTAGAAACGAGCTGAGAATAGGGATACAGTAGGCATTGCCAGAGAACGAAGAAACTTACTCCGAGAGAGGGCGATGTTTGGGACGCGCTTCTGGCACGGTAGTGAAAAGAAGTGGCACTTTTACTTCCAAAGAAAGGAGGGGGTTGAATTCTACCACTTCTAGATTTCACTGGACAGCAGATTTCTCACAGCCCTACTCAAACGCACCGAGGGCGTTGCGCCTGCGCATTAGCACCTTGAGGAGGGTTCTTCACGACAAGAATCTGCATGGAGCATGCGCAGGCGCTTTTTCGGTTTTATTGGAGGGGGTGGGGCGGAGCCCTTTCTATGCTGAATATGGGAAGGCTTAGGGGGGTTGGCCTTGTGATGTTTCAAGCACCAGTTGGTGGGGAGGGCTCTCTGCCAGTTACTTTGCATCTGGCCTCCTGAGTATACCCAAGCCCCAAATGGGCCTGATAAATTTGAGAAGGCAATTTCTTAATCTATAGATATTAGATGTGTAGTAATGGAAAATACGCAGAAATGAATTTGTGGGATAGAAATTTCTCAGATAAGAAACATTTGTGTTTGGAGAAAAAAGTAAACACTAATTATGCAAACGAATCTAACTGTTAATCTTAGAGAACTCCGATGTGGGGTGATGGTGATTTTGAACCTTAAACTCTTTGGAAATAGAGTGAAATCCGTTGTGGAGACTCAGAATGAGAAATTTTTCTTTCTTTTTTTTTTCTTTTTGTTTTCTTAAACTAATATGTTATAAATATTTAGTCCTGATTCCAGGTTTGGCGCTGAGTCCTTCTTTCTACTCCCTCTGTGCCTCTGCTAGAACCACTGTAGTCAAATATTATTTTGAGGGATCCTCTCCATCACTTTATTGTGAGGGATTATATTACTCAGCAATTGTGAGGAACAACATGCCTGTCTGCCCTTGGTGGAAAAATTGCACAGTAGTGTTATTAATTGCCCTCCACCATCTGATCATGGATGTGATCTATTTTATAGAAAAATCTGTATTTTTCTCCATTTCTTGTGGTTAAGGGATTACCAAGTCCTGGTGAATTTTCTTTTGAAAGCCCTCTCACATATTTTCTCCCTTACTCTAAAATCTAAACTCTCATCATCACTTATCTAATCACAATAGAAACTTCGTAGCCAGTCTTTACCTATGCCCCAAATCCTTAATTTATCCCACCAGAATAATGGTCTGTGAACACTTCTTTCATTAATTCATTTTCTATTATCAGAATATTCTTGGCTCACTGTTTTCTATTGTTCCAAGCCCAATTCCACCTGGATTTCAAAGAACTGTATAATCTGGCCTCATTGTACCATAGGAACCTTATTTTACTTTATTATTCAATGCACAGCTCTCCTTAATGTTCCCTAAACAACCTAACTCCATACCACTCCTTACCCTTCTCACATCACTGCCATCCCCTTCATCTAGGATGCATTCTCTTCCACATAATTCACATATTACCCATGTTGGAAGCTTAACTCAAGTTATACCTCTCCATAAGTGCCTTTCAAGTCTATTCCAACTGTTAGCTCACTTTAGCTAGAATTCCCACATTAATTCTTGTATTTGTCATTTTCTTGTAGCCTGGTTCATATTATTTTTTTATTTTCTTTTTATTTGGTGAGAGAGAGAGAGAGAGAGAGAGAGAGAGAGAGAGAATGGACTTCTCAGGGGGGTTTTAAACCCCACCTTAAGGGTTGGGGCCATGCTATCTACTTATTTATCATCTGTCTAAAGCACCTGACTGACTAATTAAAATAGCTCTAGTTACATACATTCTTTCTTCCCCTAGAAAACAATCTTCTGGGAAACGAAGTGATATTGTTACTGTACACATGTGAAATGTAAAAACTTATTAATCATTAATCAGGCAAGGGATACTACAATGACTGAATAAACCTGAATATAAGTCAGAGAAAAGGCATTATGGAGCCCTCTATGTAGTGGGTAGCCTCCAAATACATCATGTTTTCATAAACGTGTCCAAGGGAACATTATCCCAGAAGTGGTTCTGTCTGTAATTTTCTCAGTTGGAAAAATTTAAATTAAGATGTTTTCCCTTTTTCTATACTTATTATTGGTGAAACTGCATCATGTGGCTTTTAAAATCTACCAGTTACTTTTTTTTGCTTTATATCTTTAATAACTTTTACATTGACTATCTCTGATAATTTTGAATTTTACATCTCTTGAATCAGAGCTGATCATTGTGATGGTTGCCATGATTGCTATTATATAATATATTGGTAGTTATTTTCCTTCTCCTTGGACTTCAAACTTCATTGCTCCATGGAGCTCAAGTTTTACTTGAATGACAGTGTGATCATGGTTTAATATAGAGACTTTTTACAGATTTCACTTTCGCTGCTGCCTTATTTTGCGGCACCATCCCAATATCACATAAAGATTTTCTGGTTAGAAACATGGATTAAAAAGCAGTCAAGTGGGGCATTATAACCTATAAATTTGGAAATCATTGTTATAGATTATTGTAAGTAAACTATGACTGTTATTTAGTATAAGGGAAAATCCTTTTTCTTTGACCTTTTGTCTTATTACCTACATTGTGTGAATCCCCTCAAAAGTGTTTTAGACTGTAGCCACCTTTCATAGTAATTGAGACTTCCAAGATGTTTACATGTAGACCAATAGAGAAAACTGTTCAATGTTAGACAACTTTGGTTAGAATGTGGTGCTTAGATCGCTGTTAATTTTAGAGGGCCTAAAATAAAATATGAAAAAAGGAGAGTGTGGTGTTTGTGTTTTAAGATTTATTTTACAATTCTTATCTGAATGAGAGACTACCATTGGGTTTTCCCATTTAATTTGTAGAGATTGATCTGGAAGGGATATTCAAATGATAAGTCATCTCTTTATTTTATAAATGAGGAATCTGATACTCAGAGAAGTGAAGTATCTCACCAGTGTTAGTGAACTTTAATATTTTTTAAGCACTTAGTGCCAGGCATTGTGCTAAAAATATTATATGTTTGCACATTTAAACCTCACAACATCCCTGTGAATTAGTTTCTAGTATTATACCCCATTTTACAAACAACAAAACCGATATCCAAAGCAGTTAACTTTCCCAGGACCATATAGCTACTAAATGTCACAGTTGGGATACAAATGTAGGTCTGTTTGACTTGTAATCATCAGGCTCTGTTTTACCAAGGCTATGTAATGAATTTTTGGCAGAACTTTGCCTAGGAGTCCTTGCCCAATATATGTGTGTGTGTGTGTGTGTGTGTGTGTGTGTGTGTGTGTGTGGTGTGTTTCCCATGAACACCATACACTTCTATAAAGTCAGTGATGTTTAAGCTTGACCAAATGGTGTATATACTTGCATCTATTTTAGGTATTTTTAAAAACACAGTTTCTCAGTCTTCATTGAAAAAGATGGCATGAAACTTTGTATAAAATATATATTTTAAAACATATAATTAATTCTGCTTTTAAAATTTTATTGTACTTCCATAGGGAATTATATTTTTGTATAGTATAATCCCCAACTAGATAAAAATATTTGAATTGTTGATTTTGATTTTACAGTGGAGTCAGTGAGCTCCAACTGAAATTGTTGATGTCTTAATATGCTTGCATTGAGTACCCTATATCAGGGCATACTGGTTTGGAAGTAAACAATGATAATCCTACAGAGATATATTCTGCATAAGAAGGGAGCTAGAGACGTTAGCATATTCAGAAATTATCACTGACATCCTGAGACCTTTCCAGTCTGCATAAAATTTTAAGGCAATAAGTTGAAACTTGGCTGTGCAAATGAAGTAATCCTTGTGACATCTAGTAGCAAAATTGCCTGGATTAAACCAGATCTAGGTACATGGTGCATGACAACCAGATACATGAGATTGTACCGTCAATCAATTAAGTGCCACACTTTACATCTGCCTTCTGTAAAGAAATCTATAACAGCACCTCTCCTACCTTATTGGTCTCCTATTGTTTTACAACCAGACTTATGTCCAACTGGGTTGATCCTTAGAATCTTCAAACATGTTATTTTTTCAGAGTGGCAAAAATTTCAAGAAAACATCTCCGTTCTCTTTGTTCCCTTGTTGTTGGGAACAATTTATTTTAAGATTATTAAAACAGACATGCAAACATGTGGCTTGCATATCCCTGGTAGGCACTTTTCTCTTGGAGACAAGCATTTACATATGGTGCTGGTACAAGGTCATTGAACTAGTAAATGGTAGAAGCAGGACTTGAAGGCAAGCGTCATTCTAGATGGTGCATGCTTAATGTCTAGGCTACTAGGTTATAGGTTAGGGAGCTAGAGTGAGGCCTTTTATTGTTATTTTTAATTTGCATGTATATCTATAAAGATATATTTCCCCCCAACTTGTCTCTCTTTCTGAACCTCTGATACCTATGGCATTTTCCTTTTTCTCTCAGTGGAAATGACTTTTTTATATAAAGGGTAAGGTTTAGGGGAAGGGGGTCATTGTTTTGACCTCCAATGGCTTCACTGGCAGAAGGCACGTAGAACCATATTCTTTCCTACTGTCAAACCAACCAATGATGAAAACACTTCTTCATTGGATTTCATGAAAGAATAGCTTATACGATTATATAAGTTTTCTACTACACTAATTTATTACTTTAATACTTTCTTATTTGGTTAGCTTAATCTATCTATTGTGTGTTTAATGGATGGAATAGCTGTGCCATTTGAGAAATTAATTATCTGAGACCCATTTTCCAAATAGCTTTGCCCTTTCATAGACCAGTCATTTGTTGTGTTGAAATCTCCTCAACAGAGCAACAATTGGAAGAGACCCAGGGCATCATAAAATGTGGAAGAAGAAATATATTCTCCATTAGTGTAAGTATTGCATTAGGTATTCAAATGTTCAGGCTTGACTCATCTTGACTATTCTAAGACAACAGTATAACCAAATGAAGTTATCTTTGAATATGTATGTTAGTTATTAAAGTAACCAGTCTGACACTATTTAGAACCTATAGGCTGACTTTTATTATCAATAAATCATTAAAAGATGTTGAAAGCTAGTTTGTGGTATTTTATCCTACCAACTAGTAATATTAATGTAGAAAGAGACTTTTTGAATTCAGTATTGATTGCAATATGCACTCAATTTACATTTTTGGTAGGGATTGGTAAATCCATATCTATTAAATTCTTGCTACTCAAAGTGTGATCCATAGAGTGGCAAAATAAGCATCACCTGGGAGCTGCTTAGAAACTGCAAAATCTCTGGCCCAACCCTAGACATACTGAATCAGGATATGAATTTTAACACGATCCCTAGGTGTTCCATATGCACATTAAAGTCTTAGAAGCACATATATAAAGTAAAATCTGAATTATTATACAACAAAGACTTTTAAAGAGCTGGTGGTTATAGAAAAAAACAACTAAATTTTCTTTTGCCTGTTTTCACATGTGTAAAGAAATATGTAATCAAAGTATTCTCCATTCTATATTATCTGACTAATAGAGATCAGCTTTGCTCCACTCTGGAGTCAACATTGTCTTATTGAGAAAATAGCTACACCTATATGATAGATAAAATTGTTAAGAGTGAGTGTATCCATTTATTTTGGTGATAGCAATGGCTTCACCATTGAAATAGTATTTATCCTAATTACTTGACTTGTCAACAGAGTATTATAGAAGAATATATACATATTGGGGTCACTGTCATCAACATGTTCAAGGGGAACTATATGTTTTCTATTTGCTGCTGTAACAAATTACCATAAAATTAGTGGCTTAAAACAATACAAATTTATTATCTTATGATACTGGAAGTCAGATATCGGAAATGGTCTCACTGAGTTAAAATCAAGATGTCATTTGGGTTTTCCTTTCTGGCGGCTCTGGGAAAGATTCCATTTTCTTGCTTTTTCCAAGTTCGAAGGCTCTCCACATTCCATGGTTCATGGCCTGATTCCATCTTCAAAGATAGTAATGGCTGCTAAAGTCTTTTGCACGTTGCATCACTATGATATTAACTCGTCTGCCTTCATCTTCCACATTTAAGGAGCCTTGTGATTGCATTGAGCCTACTCAAATAATCTAGGATAATCTCTTTATTTTAAGGTCAACTGATTAGTAACATTAATTCTCTTTTTCCATGTAACCTAAAATATTCACAGGTACCAAGAATTAGGACATAGACATCTTGGGGGGGGGTATTTTTCTGCTTACCGCAAGAATTGATTGCCTTTTTAGATGACAGTGGAAGTCAGCCTCTAATTTTGTTACTGAAATATCAATTAGTATTATGAGTTGAATTGTGTCCCTCTCTGAAAAATCTATATGTTGAAGTCCTGAAATCTAGTTTCTCAGAATGTGACCTTATTTGGAAATAAGGTAGTTGCTTATGTAATTTAGTTAAATTCAGATTAAGCCATACTGGACTAGGGTGAGGCCCTAATCCAATATAACTGGTGTCCTCATAAAAGAGGGACTTTTGGATATAGGCATACATATAGGGAGCATGCTATGTAAACATGAAGGTGGCTATCTACAAGCCAGGGAGAAAGGCCTGAAATAGATCCTTCCCTCACAGTCTTCAGAAGAAACTAACTCTACCAAAACCTTCATTTCAGACTTCTAGCCTTCAGAACTATGATACAAAACATATCTGTTGTTTAAGCCACCTTGATTTTGGTACTTTGTTACAGCAGTACTAGCAAACTAATACAGTCAAGATTGTCCTTTAGTTGATATTTAAGTGTTATCATCCTCAAAAAATACTTACTTAGTGAATTTGTGTTCTATAATATGGTAGACGTTGAACAAAGTGATTTAGACATTAAAGAGCTTATGATGTACACTAGATCCTGGATAATTTATTTCATACATTCAGATTTGGTCTGATTACTGCCAAGGTATATAATTGTAACAAAAGACCCAGAAACATGTTAGTTGTATAACAATCTCTCCCTTGTGTCTCATAGCCACATGAGAAATATGACTAGGCTGGAGAAATACAGTGCCAACAAAAACATTAGGAATTAATGATAACCCTATTCTTCAAACATATACATATATGCCTATTATTTGACAATAACATGTGCTTTCTATCTTAATGCCACGAGCTTGACATAGGGGCAGCATCTCTCAAACTGAGGTCTGCAGACCCTTAGGAATCCAAGGACATATTTTCAGAGGTCTTCAAGTTTTATGACAATTTTTAAATTTGAGGTTTTTATTTAACTAATAATCTTAAAAAGAAAACCCCACAATATGCATATGCACACTCACACACAAAGCATTTTCACCAGGTATGAAGATAAAACTTCTCTTTTATAGTCATAAATCACAATTGAAAGACATTTAATGGAATAAGAATTGAATATCTTAAAGCAAAATACCTCAAACAAAGACACAAAGATGGATTTTACTGGTTTAGGAAAGATATTGTTTTTGTTTTTGCTTTTATTTTTCAAAGGAAGAGTAAAGAAGCGGCTTTACCTATGGCTATCAGATTTGGGGTTGTATTCTATAAAGCTTTACATCATTAAACATTTTCTTAGCCTATTACAAGTATTTATACGGATAATTTTTTATTTTTTATTTTTAATTGACAAATACAAATTATATATTTACATTGTACAACATGATGTCTTGATATATGTATATACATGTGGAATGGCTAAATCAAGGTAATTAACATATATATTATCTACATACTTATTTTTTCAGATGAAGACATTTAAAATCTACTCTTAGCAATTTTCAAGTATACAATACATTGTTGTCAACTATAGTCACAATAGATCTCTTAAACTTATTCTTCTCATCTGACTAAATTTTGCATCACCTGACCAACATCTACCTAATCCCCCACCTCACCCCCAGCAACCACGATTCTACTCTCTGCTTCTATGAATTAGACATTTATAGATTCCACATACAGTATTTGTCTTTCTGTTTCTGGCTTATTTCACTTAATATAATGTCCTCAAAGTTCATCCATGTTGTTGCAAATGACAAGATTTCCTTCTTTGTTAAAGCTGAATAGTGTTCCATTGTGTGTGTATATATGCGTATACACCACATTTTCTTTACCCATTCATCCATTGGTGGACACATAGATTAATTTCATGTCTTGGCTATTGTGAATAATGCTACAATAAACATGGGAGTGCAGAAATCTCTTCAACATGCTGATTTCATTTCCTTTGGCTATATCCCCAGAAGTGGGATTGCTGGATTATATGGTAGGTAGTTCTATTCTTAATTTTTAAGGAAACTCCATGCTATTTTCCATAATGGCTGTACTAATTTATAATACCACCAACAGTGTACAAGGGTTCCCTTTTCTTTGTGGGGATAAATTTATGCTTTTACTATTTGATTGATTAAATGTATGTTTGTATATTGTTTCCATAATGTTACCTACTTACCAGTAGTAGATGGTGTGCTTTGAGAGATATTCCTCTAACCCCTAAAGAATAGGTATGTACTTAAACTTTTTTCTGCTAAGATTTTTGTATATTAATATAAAATCAGGAATGGGAAGTATTAGAAAATTGGATAGTCCATCTCTTTGCTTCTAAGCAAAACTCCCCTTAATTCTTAGCATGTACTATGTAAGTCTGATTCAGGAAACACTAAAAGAATGTCTAATCTGAGTGAAGAAATATGGGTTTAACATTTTAAAACAAATTTTAACTACCAATCAAAATTCTTTCTTGGAGTGAGGTGAGAGGAAGAGTGGTAGGGTTGACTTATGAGGAAGATAAAAAAAATTGAGAGAGAATTAATAAGGATAAGTTTTCAATATAATGAAATCCAAGGGACATATAGATTATTTTGATATAATGAACAATTTATGCACAATCACTTTTTCAATGTGTGGCTTTGGGAAATTTTATACTGCTTCCCTCATTAGTAAATTAAAATACAACCTACATTTTAAAGATATTAACCTAAATCATGAATTTCAAGATTGTGAAATGTTAGCAGTCAATGCTTCTGGTAGTGCAAACACTTTGTCTAGTGAAAGGTAGAAGTGAATTACTTGCACAATTTATTTAGGAATAGATATGTAAAAAGAAACACAATTTCCTCAACAAATATGTATGGATCAAGGTACTATTTAGCTTATCAGGAGATGCTGTATATCACTTATCATTAATTGTCATATATTCTGTCTGGGTGTGTGCATGTAGGTTTGTAGAAAAACAGCTAAAGACACAAGGAAATCAGTTACCCAGTTTAGTCCCTGTTTATGTTTCTGTCTTCCAACTGATTATCTACTTGAAATTGATATTTGTACTTTTATAATGTGAATTTTGACATCTGAGTATATAAATTATTTATAGTTTATAGGTATTTATTATTTTAGCATATTAACACATGATAAAAGCAAGTTTAACAGAAAGTTAATAAATTATTATAATTGATGAAACATTCTGAGATCCAGGAAATCTACTTGCTATTGTTTTTTTTTTTTGATAGAAACATTAACTCTCTTTAGAATTTCATCATTAGGGTTGAAGCTATATATGTATATGTACCTTTAGATGTATATATTTTCATATATTTATATGGAGGATGTGTATATAAAATTGTCTTGCAATTTCTGTTTATGTCACTTTGCATATATATTTAGATTTTATGTAGCTGGCATACATGAATATTAATTACACAGAATTTTTAAATGTTTTTAAAAATGAGATCAGTTTACAATTTTTGTGCCCTGAGAAAGTCATATGATAAGTTGTTATTAAAATCTCTTTCTGTTTCATATTTCCACCTAGGTGATGGAGGCCAATTATATCTCTAAAATATAAGATAAGAGATGTGTACAATGCATTTCAGAAAATTATAGTCCAATAAACAGTTCATGAATATCCAGTTACTCAGTTCATGAATTTCATAGTATTAGAATAGAAAGTGTATCTTTTCCTAGACTTTATGCCTACAAGATGTTGGAATTTATTTTTTTCAATATCTGTAAATTCTGGCAAGTTAATTATAAAATAAGATAAATAGAGAGATTTTTTGTAAAAATGAAGATCTTTAAATGCAAATGACAAGTTAAAGTGACAGCTTCTGAGAACAGATTTACAATAGCAGCTATTTTATACATGTTCAAATTTCATTAAGTTCAAATATCAGTACATTACTGTACATTAATCAAGCATTTGCTAAATAAAACACTGTTTAATAACAGTTCTAATAGAAGAATTCTCCTAGTTTAATATCATTTTTAAATTTTCAATATTAAATTTACACTAAAAAATTCTGCACAGGTATCAAAATATGTGGACAGCATGCCATTGATATTGTTCTTAACTTTTACATTTTTCAACGTTTGGACATATAGGAATAACATCTATCGGGTGTTGGGCAGGTAGTGGGAAGGAGATGAGTATATACACACATAATGAGTGCAATGCCCGCCAACTGGGGGATGGACACGCTTGAAGCTCTGACTTGAGGGGAGAAGGAGGACAAGGGCAATATACATAACCTTAATATTTGTACCCCCATAATATGCTGAAAAAAAATAAAATAATAAAAAAAGATCAAACTCTCATCACATAGACAAAGCAACAATATCACTTGTCCTTTTGCCATGATAATATAAAAATGTGCATTTCCTTCATTTGAGGTTTATATACAGATCGTGTAGGAATGGATTGGTCCCTGTTAAAAGAATTATTCTAAGGAGGAATGAGCAGTCAGTAATAAAAATGTCAACTATTTACAAAAATAGACTTTACATAGCACATTATAGTTTCTCAAGTATTTTAGTGAAAATAACTCATCATGTAAAGAAGAGTAGAACAGTTTTTATAGCCATATTTTCCACATATAGACACTTAGGTTCAAGAGGTCAGTTATCTCTGCTAAGGTAAAAAAACTAGCAAGTAATGAAACTTAATAGGTATGGAGATATCCAGTCGCCTAGTGTCCCCACTCTAAAAGGCCACGTGAAGTTCTGCTTAAAGCCATGATGAAGTAACAGAAATAGGCTTTACTCTTTCATGTTAGATATCTAAAAACAAACAAACAAAAAAACAGAAATAAAGGAAACAATGGATTTCAGACCTTTGACAAAAAGCGGCTGAAGGCCATGATTCCTGAGATCAGGGAAATGCACAAGATAAGCCTTACAGGTGTTCCATCTACCTGACTTAGGAAAGTTTCCAGACAATAGCTCAGGAAAAATGAGCCCAAATATCCTAAGAGTGTCTCTGAGTTGAGGAGACAGAGTTGAGAGTTTAGACAGAGTTCAGATTTCACAGGGTGGCTAGAATTTGTGAGACAGCACACTGGAGAGGAGAAATTGCCCATAGAGAGAGTTTCAGAGATCTGTAGAGGGATACCTTAAGTCTCTGGCTGAATAATGATCAGCTCAATGTGTGAAGAAACTGTCGAGTCCAGAGAAAGAACCACAAGAAAGGAATAGGCAGAATAGGCAAAATAATCCTCAAAAGTCACACAGGGCCAGGAATAATTTATGTTAATACCAGGCAGATTGGTAGACCTCATATTTCATGAGGCATTTGAGAAGGTTGATTGAAGAATATTGCCTCAGTTAATGGGGCAAATTAACTCTAGAATAAGGACAATTCTAGATTTGCCTCAAAAGAATCAAACCATTTCCTAGTAGCTTAAATATATCCCAGAACAAAGCCCAAACATATTTAAAGACTACAAAAATATCCAATATCCAAAACAAAATTCACAATATCTCTCATTAAATTAAAAATTACCACCCATGAAAAGAAACAGGAAAATATACACCCCATAGTCCAGTGAAAAAACAATAACAAAACAGAATAAAAATAATACATACATAATCATAGAGAAGAATTTAAAACAGCTGTTATCACTGCATTCCATGTGTTCAATAAGGCAGAAGAAAGCACAAGCAGGATGAGAAAAAGAGTGGAAGATTTTTTTGAAGATTCATATTGAAATTCTAGAGACAAACTACAGCATATTAAATGATGAATGCACTGAAGCTTTAATAGCAGATTAGCCACTATAGAAGAAAAAAAATTAGTGAACTTGAATACATGCAAGTGGAAATTATCCAAAATGAAATATAGGGAGAAAAATATGAGAAAGAATGAATGCAGCAACAGTGAGCTCGGGGACATCATTCAACCTAACATAAGCATTTTTTGAGTCCCAGAAGGTAGGATGAGGAAGAAAAATATTTAAAAAGTTAGAGTTGAAAATTTTATAAATTTCATGAAAACTATGAACCCACATAGCAAAGAACCTCAACCAATCCCAAGAATAAGAAAGATGAGGAAAATGGCACCAAGGATAATCTAATTGCTGAAATACAGAGAAAAAGAAAATCTTAATCGCAGCCAGAGGAAAAAACTGCATTTTATGTACAGGGGAGCAAATATGAGAATGACAAGAGATATCTCTCACTGAAACAATGTAACACAGGACATAGTGGAGCTGCATTGTTAAAGTACTAAAAGAAAAAAATCTGTTGACCTAGAATTCTATAATTGAAAATTCAAAGCAAAATAAAGTCATTACTACTCATACCAAAGGAAAAAAATAGATCACTAGCATATATAACCTATCAAAATGTTAAAGTCCTCAAGCAGAAGCAAAATGATACCAAATTGAAATTTGGACCTACATAGTGGAAAGAAGAACACTGGAAATAGGTATCATGTAAGTATAAATGAAAAACCTGTTAAATTTTAAAAATCACTTTAAAAGATGACTGTTTAATTTTTCGATAATTTATTGAGTGTTATATAACATACTTAAAAGCAAAATGTGAAACAATAGCACAAATCCCATTAAAGGAGAAATGTAAGTATACTATTGTAAGATTCTTCTATTATATATGAAGTGGTATAATAAGATAACATGGTAATAAGTTAATGAGGTATATTATGGTCTGTAAAACAATTATTGAAATAATAAAAGAGTGATGAGCTAACAAAAACACACATTAGAATCATAAAAAATATTTAATACCAACAAAGGCAGAAAAATAGTGAAAAATGAACAAAGAATAGACGGGACAAAGAAAAAACAAATAGCAAGATTGTAGATTTAAACCCAACAATTTCAATAATCATATTAATTGAAAAACTGTTCAAACATACCAATTAAAAGGCAGATATTGTCATATTAGACTTAAACTGAACTATGTACTGTTTACAAGTAACCCACTTTAAATACAAAGACACAGTTAAACACAAATAACTGAGAAAAATATGTCATAAAACGCTAATTAAAAGAACACTGGCCTCTATTAATATCCCATAAAGAAGATTTCAGAGAAAGAAATATTATCAGGGATAAAGAGACATACATATTGATAAGGGGATCAATTCATATTTTATTTCAGAATACTAAGGTGGTACAAACATTTAGGTAACATAAATTGCTTTTCTACCATTTGAGTTAAAATTATAAGTATACCAGTCCCCCAGATACTGTGCATTCTCTCCATTAGGTGTGAATTACCCATCTCATCCTCCTCCTTCCCATCTGCATGATTTCTGATGAAGGTTATTTCCACATGTGCACATAAATATTCATTGATTAAATTGAATTTAATGGTGAGTATATGTAGTATTTGTTTTTCCATTCTTGTGATACTTTGCTTAGAAGAATAGTGTCCATCTCCATCCAGGTTAATACAAGAGGTGCTAGATCACCATTGTTTTTTGTGGCTGAGTAGAACTCCATGTTATACATTTACCATATTTGATTAAACCACTCATGTATTGATGGACACTTGAATTGTTTCCACATCTATGCAACTGTGAAATGTGCTGTTATAAACATTCAAGTGCAAATGTCTTTTTATAGAATGTCTTTTTTTTCCTTTGGGTAAATACCCAGTAGTGGGATTGGTGGATTAAATGGTAGGTCTACTTTTAGTTCTTTGAGATACCTCCATCTACTTTCCATAGAGGTTGTACTAGTTTGCAGTCCCATCATCATTGTATGAGTGTTCCTATTTTGCTGCATCCACATCAACATATGTTGTTTTGGGACTTTTTGATAAAATCCATTCTCACTGGAGTTAAATGATATCTCACTGTGGTTTTTAATTGCATTTCTCAGACGATTAGAGATGTTGAACATTTTTTCATATGTTTGTTGGCCATTAGGCTATCTTCATTTGAAAAGTTTCTATTCATGACTTTTGCCCACTTTTTAAAGGGGTTGTTTGATTTCTTTTTTTTTTTTTTTTTCAAAGGTGACTATCTAAATTGTTTTGGGCACATTTCAGGCTAAGTTTTCAACCTTAGTCAGAAACATCAATTCCATATATAACTCTTTCTGAAACCTGTTATCAAATGAGAAAAAATTTCCTAGCTGACTTCCTTACCTTATGATGGGGCTTTGACACTTGAATCAACTAATAATTGTAGCCGTTTCACAGAAAAGGTCAGTTTTGACAAATGGCCTCTTGCACATGTGAAAACACTCTTTCACTGTCAGGCTAAGATTTTACTCAGTAAATTCAGTAATACAATCTAAAATACCTTTGGACGGACCATACTACACCCATAGGGCATTTGGAGGAAAACATAGGCTTCATTTTGGTCCAAAATTATCTTCCTAGTAACAAAAACAAACACGAATTAATACAAAAAGCCATAGGTAACAGAGTTACACGAATAAGTCACTGCAGCTGTGTAACATTAAGTGTCTGATGCCATGCAATCAAGGGTAGTTGAAGGATAAAAGACAGGATACAATGGGGACCATGTGTATAAATGCTATTATGTGGCAGGTAACCAGTAGCTAAATGAAAAGTAGTAACCTTTCTCATAAAACTGTGGTTAAATGGGTGTCATTCAAATTCACATTTATGCATGTCTCCATTTAAGATTGAGAAATGAACTTTGTACGTATTTTTCTGTAGTACCTGAATAATTATAATTAGCAGCAACAAAAATAAATAAATGGGACCTGATCAAACTAAAAAGCTTCTGCACAGCCAAAGAAACAGTCCTGAAAGCAAACAGACAACCTACAGAATAGGAGAAAATTTTTGCATGCTACACATCTGATAAGGGGCTGATAACCAAAATCTATTTAGAACTCATGAAAATCAGCAAGAAAAAATCAAACAACCCTGTTTGATTTCTTTTCATGCTGATTTGCATGAGTTCTTTATAGATTCTATGTATCAGCATTTTATAAGATATATAGCATGCAAATATTTTCTCCCATTCTGCAGTTTGTCTATTTGCTCTAATCATTGTTTCCTTACTTGCACAGAAACTTTTTAATTTAATCAGGTCCCATTTATTTATTTTTGTCATTGCTATGCTCTTGGGGTCCTCTTCATAAATTCTTTGCTAAGCTGATATCTATAACAGCTTTTCCAACATTTTCTTCTAGAATTCTTTTGGGTTTATGCCTTAGGTTTAAGCCTGTTATTTATCATGAGTAGATTTTTTATCAGTGGTAAGAGATGAAGTTGCTGTTTAAGTCTTCTACATGTGGCCATACAGTTTTCTCATCACCGTTTATTGAATAGGGATTATTCTCTCCAGTGTACGTTTTTGTCTACTTTGTCAAAGATCAGATGGCAATATGAGGATGATTTTATATCTGGATTCTCTGTTCTGATTTACTGCTCTATGTCTCTGTTTTTGTGCCAGTACCATGCTATTTGGGTTACTATACCCTTGTAGAATAGTTTGAAGTCTGGTAAATTGATGCCTCCTCTTTTTTTTTTCCTTAAGGTTGCTTTGGCTATACAGGGTCTTCTGTGGTTTCATACGAAGTAGATAATTATTTTTTCTAGATCTGCAAAAAATGTTGTTGGTATTTTAATAGGGATTGCATTGAATCTGTAGATCACTTTGGGTAGGATAGACATTTTAACTATGTTGTTTCTGCCGATCAATTAGCATGATATATTTTTCCATCTGATTATGTCCTCTCCTATTTCCTTCCTCAGTGTTTCATAGTTACCCTGTAGAGGTCTTTCACCTCGTTCGTTAAATATATTCCTAGGTATTGCATTTTATTTGTTGCTATTCTGAAAGTTACTGAGACTTTGGTTTGGGTCTCAGCTTTATGGTTATTGGAGTGTATCAGTGCTATTCATTTGTATATGTTGATTTTGTAACCTGAGATTTTGCTGAATTTATGTATCAATTCCTATAATCTGTTGGCAGAATCTTTGGGATTTCTCTATATATGAGATCATATCATCAGCACTGATAGTTTGGCCTCTTCTGCCCCCATTTGGCTACCCTTGATTTCCTTCTTTTGTCTGATTACTCTGGCCAGGACTACCAGAACTATGTCGAATAGAAATGGTGGCAGTGGGCAACCTTGTCTGGTTCCAGTTCTAAGCAGGGATGCTTTCAATTTTTTCCTGTTCTGTATGATGTTGGCTAAAGGTTTCTCGTATATGGCTTTTATTATTTTGAGGTAAGTCCCATCTATGCCTATTATGTTAAACATTGTTATCATGAAAGGATGCTTAATTTTGTCAAATGTTTTTTCTGTGTCTATTGAAAGGATCATATGGTCTTTGTTTTTAATTCTATTTATGTGGTGAATAACATTTATAGATTTCTGTATGTTGATCCATTCCTGCATGTCTGGGATGAGGGCCATTTGGTCATGATGGATTATTTTTTGATGAGCAGCTGAATTGAGTTTGCTAGGATTTTATGGAGAATTATTGCATCAGTATTCATAAGGAATATTGGTCTATAGTTTTCTTTTTCTGTTCAGTCCTTTCCTGGCTTTGATATCAACATAATGTTGGCTTCGTAAAAGGTGTTGGAGAGGACACTTTCCTTCTCAATGTTATGGAATATTTTATATAAGATTGGTACCAGTTCTAATTCGTAGGTCTGGTAAAATTTGGGTATGAAACCTTATGGTTTGGGACTTTTTATTGGAAGTTTTTTTTATTATTGCTGATTCAATTATGTTACTTGATATTGGTGGGTTCAGGAATTCTATTTCTTCTCGATTGAGCCTAAGGAAGCGACGTGTTTCTAACAATTTGTACATTTCCTCCACAATTTCAAGTTTATGTGCATACAGATTTTTATAATACTCAGAGATGATATTTTGTATTTCTGTGGTTTCAGTTGTGATTTCTCCTTTTTCATTCCTCATTGAGCTTATTAGCATCCTTTCTTTTCTGCTTCTGGTTAATGTAGCAAGAGGCCTATGAATATTGTTGATCTTTTCAAAGAACCAACTTTTGTTTCATTAATCATCTATATAGCTCTTTTGTTATCAATTTCATTTATTTTGGTTCCAATCTTGGTTAATTCTTTTCTTCTGCTATGTTTGGGATTGATTTGCTCATCATTTTCCAGTCCCTTGAGAAAATTTATTAGATTGTTGATTTATTATCTTTCTTTAGGATGTAGGCTTTTTATGGCTATGTATTTTCCTATCAGGACTGCCTTACCTGTATCCTACAGGTTTTGATAACATCTTTCCCCTTTATGATTTAGTTAAAATAGTATTTTGATTTCCATCTTAGTTTCCTTTTTGGCCTGACTATCAATCAGCAGTAGGTTGTTGAGTTTCCATGAGTTTGAGTAGAGATGTGTTTTCTCTTATAGTTGATTTCTAATTTTATTCCACTGTGGTGTGAGAAGATGAGTGGTTTAATTTCTATTTTTTTTAATTTGTTGAGTCATGTTTTGTGTCCTAGGATGTGGTCATTCTTAGAGAATGTTGCAGAAGCTCTTGAGAAGAACATAAAACAGTTGTTTTAGGGAAGAATGTTCTATAAATGTCTGTAAGGATTATTGCTCTACAGTCTAAGTTCATTGTTTCTTTGTTTATATTCTCTTTGGACATTCTCTCCTGTTTTGTTAGAGGGGTGTTGATATCCCTGGCTATATGGTACTGCTGTTCATTATTTTGTTTAGATAAATTATGATTTGCTTTATGAATCTGAGTGCCCCTGTGTTAGCTGCAAAAATATTTAGAATTCTTATGTCTTTTTTGTTGAATTTCTCCCTTTACCATTATATAATGACCCATCTTTGTCTTTCTTTTTTATTTCAGCATATTATGGGAGTACCAATGTTTAGGTTGCATATATTTCCCTTGGCCTCCTCCTCCCTGAGTCAGAGTTTCAAGTGTGACCATCCCCCAGACAGTGCTCATCACACTCATTATGTATGTATATACCCATCTCCTCCTCCCCCTTCCATCTGCCCCATGCTCAATAATTGTTATTCCTATACATACACTTAGGTGTTGATCAGTTAATACCAATTTGCTGGTGAGTACATGTGGTGCTTATTTTTCCATTCTTGGGATACTTCACATAGTAGAATGGGTTCCAGCTGTATCCAGGAAAATACAATAGGTGCTATATCACCGTTGTTTCTTATAGCTGAATAGTACTCCATGGTATATATATGTACCACATTTTATTAATCTACTGATATATTGATGGGCACGTGGGTTGTTTCTACATCTTTGCAATTGTGAATTGTGCTGCTATGAACATTCGAGTGCAGATGTCTTTTGTATAGAATGTCTTTCGTTCTTTTGGATGGATGCCCAGTAGTGGGATTGCTGGACCAAATGATAGATCTACTTGTATCACTTTAAGGTATCTCCAAATTTCTTTCTACAGAGGTTGCACTATTTTGCCGTCCCACCAGCAGTGTATGAGTGTTCCTATTTCAGTTGATTTGAAAGCTAAGTTATATGAAATCAGAACTACTGCAGCAGCTTTCCCTTGATTTCCATTTGCATTGAATATTATTTTCCTTTCCTTCACCGTGAGTCTGAAGAATCCTTGTGGGTTAGATGTGTTTCCAGGAGACAGTAGATACTTGGTTTGTGTTTTTCTATTCTATTCTATTCATCCAGCCTATGTCTCTGTAGTGGGCAGTTCAAGCCATTCAAATTTATTGAAAGAATTAATAAATGGGTGGATTTTTGTTCATTCTATTGAGTAGGACTTTGTTGCTTTTTTTTCTCTCTTGAGCCATTGTGGTATCTGGGCTTTGACTTTTAGCTTTTGGGTGATTTTACACTGGTGGCTGTCTATTGGCTGATCTGTGTATAACACAGTTCCGAATATGTCCTGCAGGGCATATCTGATCTTGGCAATTTCCCTCAGTGTTTGCTTGTCTGACAAAATGTCTATTTCCCTCTCATATATGAAAGTTAGTTTTGCATGATAAACAATTCTAGGCTGGCAATCATGATGTTTGAGAAGACTGACAGTTGGGCCCCAAGCCCCACTAGCATTTAAGGTCTCAGTTGAGAAGTCTGCAGTTAATATAACGGGTTTTCCTTTTTAAGTTACCTGATGCTTTTGTCTTATGGCTCATAGGAGCGGTTCTTTCATGTTTATTTTGGCCAGTCTGATAACTATATTTTGTAGTGTTTGTGTCTTTGCAATGAATCTCCCAGGAGTACTTTGAGGTTCTTGTACCTGGATATCTAGATTTCTAGCAAGGGCAGGACAATTTTCCTCAATTATTCCCTCAAATAAGTTTTCCAACCCTTGTGTATTTTCTTCTTCATCCTCAGTGATGTCTATGATTCTTATGTTAGGCCTCTTTACATAATCCCATATTTCTTGTAGGCATTTCAAATTTCTCTTATTTATCTTCTCTATCTCTTTGACTTGTTTATTTCAAAGGTGTAGCCTTCAAGGTCTGAGATTCTTTCCTCTGCCTGATCCAATCTATTCTTAAGGCTTTACACTGTGCTTTGTAATTCCTTGAATGAATTTTTCATTTCCAGAAATTCTGTTTCACTTTTCTTTAATTATTCAATTTCTTTAGTGAGTTTTCCATTTATTTCGTGTATTATTTTTGTGGTTCCTTTGTGATGGGTTTCTATTTTATCTTGTATTTCAATGAGATTCCGAACAATCCATGTTTGAAATTCTTCACTGTCATTTCAATATTCTGATTTTGGTTGGTATCCCTTGCTGGAGAGCTGATGCTCCCTTTTGGGGTGTCCTTTTGCTTTATACTAATGTAATTCTTTCACTCAGTCCTTCTCATCTGGAGCAGCTATTGCTTCTAAGCTTTGGATTTGTTTTTTGTTTTGATAATGGCATGCCCAGGTTAATCTCTGAGCCAATAGGTTGTGCTTGTGGGTGAGAATCAACCACACCCTGTATGATTTATTCAGTAAATGCTGTAATGTGTGTGCAAATTGACCTCCCTGACAGTAGATGGTGCTTGCCAGAAGGAATAAGCTGCCATGTTGTTTTTTGGTCTTGTTACCAGCTCTAGATCCTCAGGGGAAGCACTCTAGTAGCTCAGGTCATAGTTTGGGCTTTGGAACTTCCAGGTGAGTCCTTATTCTACACCACGGCAGAGGCAGGTGGGAGAATGAGGTTTGGTGGGTCTGGGTTGGATTAGCCTGCCCTCAAGCTCCAGAAATGCTGGCAAGGGTCTTCTTCAGCAGGGGCCAAATGTTTGTTTCCAACCTTTGGGCAAAGCTGCCAGGGAGGAGCTGAAGTGACCCCACTCAATCAGAAAGTCTACATGTGGAGGTGAGGCTGTCTGAAACCCACAATGTGGCAGTCTGGAGCAGGCCTCACTTCTTTCTACCCTCCCCTATTCTGTGGTTTCCCTGGACCTCTGCCAGCAGTTAGGATTTCAGATAGCCAATCTCCCCTACAACTGTGATGCAGGCCAAGAGGTTGTTTGCCTATCATCCCGGCCTTAGTTGGGAGCATGATTCTCCCGTCAGAGGAGGGGTACCCCACAAGCATGCCACAGCTAGGACCTACACTACAGTGTCTCCCTGATCTACCCCTACAGGCACTCAAACCTCTCAAGACTAATTCACAGATATCCCCTCTGTGCTTCTGAACAACACAATAAAGACCTGGGTGTCTGAGATCTGGCACGATGGCCCATCCCTGGGACCCCAGATATCAATCCTTAACCATGCCAAAGAGAAGCATGCTGGTTCCAAGTCACACATAATGAGCCCAAGCTGGTTCAATGTCCCTTCACTTTAGGGCATGACCCAATTTGATGGGGCCACTGGGCAAGCAGAACCAGGGAAGGCCAGTGGGCAAGAAGCCCACAATCCAAGCACCATTCAGTCTGATACAGGACCCATAAAAGAAAGGTCTGAGCCCCAATCCCTGGGGAAGCCTCTATGTGGTGGCTCAACTATCTGTCTAGGTAGCTGCAGATGGGGAGAGAGATAGTAGGAGAGAAATAGTAGACATGGTGGAAAGTCAGCTCACTGGTCATCTCTGACCCCCTCTCCAGGAGACAATCTGCCCAGAATGATTGGGCTCTGGAGTCACACATATCACTTAGAGCCTGCTGAACACATGTGGCTCCTGCAGTCTAGGCCAGAGTTGGAAAATATCTGTATGGGGATGAGCAAGATGAAACCCCAGGATTTGAACCTCCCTGGGGAGGACAAAGATGCATGGTGGGTACAGAAGCAATATGACACCTTCCTTCTGAGCTCAGGTCTGTGGAGTGTAAGGTGTCCCATGAGGGCTGGGAGCCTGGTGCCATGTCCACAAGAAGCTGCTAGCTTGCTGGTGGCAGCAGTCTCTGGGCTCCTATGGGCAGAAGGTTTCTCCAGCAGCTTGGGAGCCCACCAACACTTCAAGATGTGAGGGAGGGAGAATCTAGTCACTCCACCTACCCTTCTTGCTGGCCTCTGAGCCTTTCAGTGGTTGATCTCTACCAATACCTTTCTCCTTCCAGTTCTGTTTCATAACTTCTTCCCATGGAGTCTCCACAAGGTTTTGGCACCCTTCCTTCAGACTCTCATCTGATATATGTTTGTATTTATATTTGTTTTTTTTCTCTTTCATCTAAAACTTCTCTGTTTTACTGAAACACTCTGGCTGGTGGTGTCTCTGGTGCACCATCTTGGAGCCTATTGCTGGGGGATCAATTCATTATGAACATAAAAGTCCTAAATGTTCATGTACCTAAAAACAAACTCTAAAATACGTGCTGTAAAAACTGATAAAATAGAAATGGTGACTATCTCTTAGAAATTCCTAAAATAGGTAGAGAGAAAAATTAACAACTGTTTAAGACTTTAACAATGTTCTCAACCAAGTTGACCTAATTGACTAGTACATTCCACCGAACAACAGCAGAATACACATTATTCTCAAGAGCACATGGAAAATATCGACCATATTTGGCACCATAGAACAAACTATTCAAAAGTTAAAAAATTGAAATCACATGAAGGATGTTCTCTGATCATAATGAAATTAAGCTAAATATCAATAAAAGAAAGATATCTTGGAAATCTTCAAACATTTGGGAACTAAACAACACAGTTGTAAGTAATCAACAGGTCAAACAAGAAACCACATAGGTAGTTAGAAAATATTTTGTAATCAGTTAAAATTAAATCAAAACATATTAAAATATGTGAAATGCAGTGAAATCAGTGCTTAGAGGATAACTTACAGCACTAAAAACTTATAGTGTCAGTTGAAAACATGAGAATCTATTACTTAACAATCACCTTTATTTATTTTTTTTGGATTTATATCTGCCATGTCATCTTTTGCTTTTATTTATTTATTTATTTATATATTTTTTATTATTTCATCATATAATGGGGGTACAAATATTGTTAGGATTACATACATTGACCCTACCACTCCTCCCCCCCCAACGTGCCAGAGCTTCAAGTGAGTCCAGTCCCCAGGTGGTATGCACGGCCCACATTATGCAACTCTACACTTCCTCCCCCCTCCCGCCTGCCCTCCATCCAACAAAAGATATTTTTTTACACTTTGGATACATTGTATAACTTTGCCTCATCCAAAGA